>JAQZBX010038672.1:0-14213 GCA_029593785.1 Cabassous unicinctus | reverse complement strand
CTGTCTAAGCAAGTTTTATGGCCTTAGGAATTTTCATCAGTGTTACCTTGTTTAAAAATCTCCATTACATTTACCACATCTCAGCTTGCAGTTCACAAGCCCATCTGAATTATATAGTAGGCAAAGATGTATAGTGAAAAATGTTTGAGCCTATGTATAGGAATCACCAATTCATGTGACCTTGGGCAAGTCACGTCTGTTCTGGAGTCTTGGTCCCCCCTCCTGTAAAATGGGAATAATAATGCCTTCTTCAAGTGCCTTGCTCATTGCCTAGGGCTTGAGAAACCTTTGTCTTTGAGGTGTGTAAGGGCTCAATATCAAAGCAACAATTCTTAGAAAGCCAGTGTTTTATTAAGCTTAAAATTAGCCTTCACACTTGATTTGCAAATTGGTCCCTAATTAATGCCTTTAGCATAAAATCTGTGTTTAACCTGACTCATTGCTTAGACAGAGATAACAAAACATTTTTAGCTAAAAGAGGAAGCTAACAATCACTGATGGTCATTGTGTGCCAGCGCCCTTCTCAGTTAGGCTGGTGGATTCAGAAATATGGGTGTTATTCACACATATTTACAGTGTGTCTGTCATGCAGTCTTCTGTTCTAAATGACCCACTGTCATTCCTAGTCCTCATCTTTGTCCTGCTCCTGCCCTGCCTCAATCACAGAGCTGGTTTGTTGCAAGGTGCCCTGTGAAGGAGCCCAGAAGTTCTTCAGCCTCCACAGAAGAAATCGAGTCATCACCCTGATTAACCAATTCCATGTACCCTAGGTCCACTTCTAGCTCCCCCAACTCAGCCGTCATTTCTTCCAGGCCCCATGACCCCCACCAGCACTGTGCAGGGACCACCAGAGGCAAAGGAACACCCTGGCCCTGCCTGTCAGCGCGGGTGAGGGGGTCCTGTTGCAGGGACTGAAGGGATAACCCATCCCCCTCGCTCCCCAACACCCACCGCCAGACCCTGAGTCGCAACCCCGCCACCACAACCTCTACAAGCCTCCTACACTGCTCAGCGGTGAGCTGGGGGTTGCTGGCTCCTCCCCCTCCTGGCTGGCCATGCCCACCCTTCCGCTACGGAGGTGGTAGGAGCCCCTCCCAAGCAGACCAAGACTGGGTCTTGGGCAAGGGGGCGGCAGGCGCAGAGGAGGCAGCAGCTGTGGAGTAGCCGCGAGCGGTCAGTCAGGCATGACTGGCGATGCCGTCACCCCGCTAAGACAACCCGCTCCTGGCACTGGGACCGTGCTATGCGAGGTGGCCTGAGGCGGGAGGAAGCATGCGGAGCTATCAGGAGCTGGAGGCTTCAGAGGGCGAGGCCTCTGGAACCTCGATGATCTCCGGCTTCAGCAGCCCTTCCCAGCCCACCCCTGAGCCAGTGAGACAGCGCCCTGGGCTGCACAGCCTGCTCTGTGACCCCGACCACCTGCACAGTGCTCTTGGCCCGCCTCGAGGTCAAGACACTTCCCCCAGGTGCCAGGTGGGAAGCCTAGGTGTGCGCCTTTCCTCCTCACTCCAGCTTCTGGGCGCAGGCCCAGAGGCCTTGGCTGTGCATCAGCCTCACAGGCTGGAACACTGTTCCCGCACCCCTTCTTCCTCACAGAGTACTGGGCTGCTCTGCAGACTGCTCTGGGGACCACACCCAGGCCAGGGCCTTCCAGTCCACTCCCCAGAGCCTCAGTAATTGAGTACTTGTTTGATATTTTGGTTTAGTGATGCAGAAGGGCTCATACTCTCCCTGGGGGCACTAAAGCTCTTAGCAACTTATGGCATGTTATTGGGCTGCACAACCTCTATCCCCCCAGATGGTCTTTTTCCCTATCAGTGTCTACCACTGGGTCTTGTTTCCTCCCCAACACCTAGAAACATGTGGGGCATATGGTAGACACCCAACAAATTTTTGTGGAATGGAGGAATGTAGCCTAGATGCAGTGGGGCAGCCCAGATCTGCCAATGAAGTCTCCAGACTTTACTGGAGAGTGTTGATTCCTCCTAAATAACCTAAAGACAGAACAGACATCCTTGAGTCCAATGTTCCAGCACAGTGGGTGACACTGCCCAATTGGTACCCAGAGTTAAATCACTCTGGGAGGGCAACCAGAATTGGAGGAAACAGAAACAGACAACTTTCAGTTGGGCTTGTCCATAGTAGAGCCACTTATCATTTCAGCTCTGCCCCTGGCTTGTGGTTTTGTAAGTGGTCTCACTACGCAGTTCCTTTGCTCTGTTGTAGACAGGGCATGCTCCAGCTCAGAAAAAAATTGTGGGCCCCCTATGTTCCCACTCCCAGGTAGGCCTTGCTCTGAGGCCTGTCAACAAAACTCAGCCAGAGTAGCTTTTTGCACCAAGCTGTGCATTTTGTTTCTTCCAGGAATTTGCAAACCTGTGCTTATGTGAGGGCACAGATGAATATTCCTTGGAAATAATATAATGTGCTGACAACCTTTAAATAAAGGTCTCAGTGTTTGTAACTCACAGAATCATAGACAGTTTTTTTTTGTTTTGTTTTGTTTTTATTAAAAGATGCTTAGATTACATAAATATTATCCAAAAAATACAGGGATTCCCATGTTCCCCATGTCCCACACATACCATAACATCCCACATAAACATCTTTCATTAGTGTGGCACACCACCTGCAATGGATATACACATCCTGGGGCTTTGCTACTAAGCACATTGTAGACCACACTCTCTCCCACACAGTTCTGCATGTTATATGCTGATGTAAAATGGCCTCTATCATTGTAATGTCACTGAGGATAATTCCCAAAACTTGAAAAAGCACCTGTATTGCAACTGCTTTTCCCTTCCCTGGCCCAAAAGCATGCAGTGGCCTCTGGCTCCACCTCACTGTTGTAATTTCTTCCATTGCTTGAATCACAATATGTCTACAACAGAATACCATTAAGACCACTCTAGTCCATAGCTCTTCCCCCAATCCTGATGAGTTTGGGATGGTGATGTTCACTCCACCTATAAGTGAGAGGGGGCTTATTTCCCATGGATATGGTGGAAGGGATTGTCCTGCCTGCAGCTGCAGGCTCTTTCCATTCCCTGGGATGGCCATTGTCCATCATGGTCTCCTCACCAGGTGACATGGGTGAGTCCATTGAACTGTAGAGTAGGAGTTGCAGCTCCACCAAGATTCCAGGAACAGCTGGCACATGGGCAGGCCAGGGGCTCCAGTCTCTGGAAGTACACTTACAAACTCCATCATCACATATAGGTTTGAATAGAAGGGACTGATGGACCATGTGCAGGGAGGACTTATTTGAGTCCAACTCTGTCACTCTCAGGGGCACAGATTCCAAAGTAGAGTCCCGTGATAAGGCATCAATCTCTGGAGCTATCCCCCCTTATATAGGGCCTGGGTATTTCCACAGCCCTCAGGAGCCCCTCTGTGTGGGATGATATACACTTTGGTGTTCTTTGAGATCCTACTTAGGCGTGCGTAAGCATTACCTCAGGGATGACCTCCCGACTCTCCTTGAAGTCTCTTAGACACATGAACTCATTTGTCTTTACCTTTTCCCCCTTTTATTCCAGGTCTTTTCCCAGCTGTATTGCCCATTGGCACTTGGTATTAATCCCTCATTGTCAGGGAGGCTCATACCTGGGCGTCATGTCCCACACTGGGGGGAATGTAATGTATTCATATGCTAAGTTTGGCTTAGAGAGAGGCCACATTTGAGCAAAAAGGAGGCTCTCAGGGGGCAACCCTTAGGCACCCCATTACAGTAGGCCAAGTTTCAATTACAAGAGCAAAGATCATAAGGCTAGTCATCAATAACAAGAACCCATCAGTGGACCCTCCTCCTTTGCCAGACACTGCCCCTGCACTTGGGGGACTGTTGCTGCTTCCTTGGAGAATGTAGCAGAGCTCTCCAGTCTGGGAATTCAGTATTCCCTCATTTATTGAGTGATTGTTGACCCACTGTGACCATGTGCCACCCCTTGATCATTCAAACAATTTTATGTATCTTTCATGTATATTCAGGTGAACTTCCTCCCATGAAACCCCCTTCACAGACACCCCCCACCAATGTTCCCCTCCTGCCCCCTCTGTAACCCTTCTGTGATCCAAACCTTCCTTGAAGATGAAGCCTTATAATAGCCAAATACAATTAATAGGAAAATGAAGTAATAAAGATAAGTTTAAGTATAAGAGATAAAATCCATGGAAACAAAAAAAAATACTAAAAATAAAATAAAATTAAAGGATTGGGATATTCAGAAAATGGGAAAAAACAAAAAAATTTAAAAAATTTTGTTTTAACATTTTTCCTTTTGTCACTGCATTATCACGTGTCCAGTCTGTACTGTGGCACCTGCCCCACTCACTCCCCAATGTCTCCAGAATTTTAATTTAATTTTCAAAAAAGTTTTAGGTCACAGCAAAGTCACACACAGAATACAAGAGACTCTCATATATCCAACCTCCTTCCTCTTTCCTCACCCCATATTAAAACCTTTTATATGTGGATGGCAGCATTGTTTTAACTGTTATACAGATAGTGAAGCATAGCTACTAAATATTGTCAATGATTTACAGTTTAGTTTACAATTTAGATGGTACAGTTTAATAATTTTTGCTGATATTTACCATGTCCTGTAACCATTACTGTAAGGTAATGAAAAATATTTCCCATGACCACTAAATACCCCCTGTTTGATCTTTTCTGCTCCTTCCCCCCATCCCCTTCAGGCTTATGACACTCCCCTGTCTTGACTAATTGGATAACAAGATTCATAGTTACATGTAACAAGAGGTCTTTTTTTTCCTCTTTATTTAATTATTTATTTTTTATTGTGGGTAAAAAATTTTTCACAATACAAACCAATATTTATAAAATGATATATAAATATATATGCATATATGTGCATTTCCTTACATAAATGTTATTTTTTAATATATATATATTTTAAAAGGTGCTTCGATTACCTAAAATTAACACAGGAAATACATGGATTCCCATGTTCCCCACCTCCCACACCTCCCATAACATCCCATATAAACATCTTTCATTAGTGTGGCCCATTACCTGCAATAGACATACACATCCTGGGGCTTTGCCACTAAGCATAGACCACAGTTCACATTGTAGACCACACTCTCTCCCACACAATTCTGCATGGTATATGGTGATGCAAAATGACCTATATCCATTGCCGCAACGTCACTCAGGACAACCCCCAAGTCCTGAAAAAGCCCCTGTATTACAACTGCCCTTTCCCTCCCTGCCCTGAAAGCATCTAGTGGCCACTGGCTTCACCTCATTGTTATAATTTCTTCCATTGCTTAAATCACAATATGTCTACAACAAAATACCATTAAGTCCACTCTAGTCCATAGCTCTTCCCCCAATGCTGAGGGGACTGGGATGGTGATGTCCACTCCACCTCCAAGTGAGAGTGGGCTTATATCCCATGGATATGGTGGTTGGGATTATCCTGCCTTCAGCTGCAGGATCTCTCCATTCCCTGGGATGGCTGTTGTCCATCATTGTCTCCTCACCAGGTGACTTAGGTGAGTCCATTGAGCTGCAGAGTAGGAGTTGCAGCTCCACCAAGATTCCAGGCACAGCTGGCACATAGGTAGGCCAGAGGTTCCAGTCTTTGGAAGTACCCCTACAAACTTTAGCATCACATATAGGTTTGAATAGAAGGGACTGATGGACCATGTGCAGGGAGGATTTATTTGAGTCCAACTCTGTCACTCTCAGGAGCACAGATTCCAAAGTAAGGCCCACTGATAAGGCACCAAACTCTGGAACTATCCATCCACCCTGTTATAGGACCTGGGTGTCTCCAGAGCCCTCAGGAGCCCCTCTATTTGGGATGATATCCACATTGGAAGCCTATGAAGTCCTACTGAGATGTGCATAAGCATTACCAGTGGGATGACCTCCCAACTCACTTTGAAGTCTCTTAGCCATATGAACTCATTTGTCTTTACCTTTTCCCCCTTTTATTCAAAGTCTTTTTACAGTCATATTGCCAGTTGTCACTAGGTTGTAATCCCTCATTGCCAGGAAGGCTCATCCCTGGCAGGCATGTCCCTCACTGGGAGGAAGGTAATGCATTCATATGCTGAGTTTGGCTTAGAGAGAGGCCTTAGAGAAAAGACCTTGAATAAAGGTCTTATCAACACCAATGAAGTTGTGGACTAATGAAAAAAGGTGGAATATAAGAACCACAACAGAAAGCAGAAGGTAGAAAGATGAAGGAAGAAAATGAGATAGTGTTGGTAGACAAAATCAGTATACCCAGAGAATGGGAAATCAAGGAAGGAGAAGCACAGCAAAGAAGAAACAAGTAAGCAACACCTAATTAAATGAAAAGTTGGGAGGAAGAAAGAGGAAAGAAAAGGAAGAAAGAAAGAAACAAAACAAAACAAACAAACAAACACAGAAACAAGCAGTCAAACAAAGCTAAAGATGAACCGTGTTCTTTCTTTGGCCCTTGTGATACTTCTCAGCCTGCTTGTGCTCATCAATCAATTACCCTGCAGTGTTCTATCTGCAGGTCTGAGGCATATTTTAGCAATTAAACTAAGTTAAAATGTTTTTAAAGTAACCTTCTTTTTTTTTTTTTTTTGGAGAAATAAGGGACCCAAAAGAAGGCCTCTTCTAGACCAACCCCTCCACAAAGACTCCCCAAATAGGCTCCTGGAAACTTATCAAGCACTTCCCAAACAGCCTCCTCAGGGGAGCTGAGAGTCTTATACTCATCAGCACAGAATGATAAAATTGGCTGACTCTGCCTCTCCGAAGCCAAGCCTCATATCACAGGGTGGTTAGGTAAATCAGGCTTCCTCAGCAGCTTTGCCTCTCCCTTCAGCCTGGTGCTGCTTCAATCCTGCTGGTTTGCTCCCCAAACCTACAAGGGCATCCAGCGAGCTAAACCCACAAAAAGGAAACCCCTCTCCACCTTCTGTCAGAACCCTCCCACTCTCAGAGAATGTTCTCTCTCACTGAGTTGCCAGTGGAAGTCGGGCCATATGCCCAGGTGCCTAGGTAAATCAGATTTCCTCAGCAGATTTGCCTCTCCCCTCAGCCTGGTGCCACTTCAAGCTGGCTGGTTTTCTCCCCAATCCTGCAGGGTTGTCCAGACAGCCAAACCCAGAAAAAAGAAACCCCTCTCACTCTCAGAGAATGTTCCTCTCACTGGATTGCCAATGGGAGTTAGGGGTCATCCTAGTCTTTTGCTCTGAGGGTGGGGAAAAACTCATGATTTTATATTGAGCAATCCACCTCACTGTCCAGCTCCCTCCAGATCAATGTCCCTAAGGTTCTCTCTCCGTGGGCTCCAGACCACTCAGGCAGGATCCTGTCCCCAATCAGCTGTCCTCTGTTAGAGAGACGGTGAGTGCCCACCTAAACTAAGGCCATCTTGACCCTCCCTCCACCACAACTATTTTAAAAAATGGATTTCATCTATTGTAACAAATGTAATAGTGTGGTATATAGAAACCCTATGTTTTATGCATCTTCAACTTCTCTAATAAATAAAAGTAAAGATGGAACAATTGAATCAAATGTAGCTGATGGAGTAAATTAGATGGGGATAAGATAGATCTTTTTGGCATAATGAAAATGATTTTGAATTGGACTGTGGTTATGGTTTCATAACTCTGTAGATTTATTTTTTAAAAATCAATGAATTGTATTAAAAAACAGATGAACTTTAGTTTATGTATATGATACTGAAAAGAGTTTTAAAAAAATAACTTTACACACACCGACGATGTGATCAAGTTTAATACTATAAATACCCTGGTATTCACAAAAGGGAAATGAAAACACATGTTTATAATGTCTTGTACATGAATATCCATATGTTTACTCAAAATGCCCCAAAGTTTTAATGTCCAATAGAGGAAAATCAAAACCATTTTGCTACATAATAATGTCAAAATCAATGATAAAAACAGAAGAACTAGTCAGTTGACCAAAATGCTATTATGAGATGCTCCAGCAGAATCTTTGAACAACTAGCAAAATCTGTCAGTCATCCTCCTCAGAACTGCAGGGTAGAATTACAAGGACTCAGTAACTGGGCAAGCACTGAATCAAGAAACACAACTTAAACATGGTAGGAAAAGTTTCTATCACTCTGGCTGGCCCTTCCACAACCACTTCCCAGGATAGTATGCCTTTTTAGTACGTACCTCCACATACAGGATACACAAGGCAAATGCATTTAAGTAATGATAACTATATGGTTTTGGACCCACAAGCTATAAAGATGTAATTTGTGAAAAGAACTTCATAAAGAGCAGGGATGGAGGAGTATTGTATGATACTAAAATTAACTTGGTATCAAATCTATAGTGTTTATAGATTTGGGTTGTTAAATTAAACCTCATGACAAACACAAAGAAAATACAAGAAAAATATACAAATGGAAATGAGAATGGATTCTAAATGGTTCACTAGAAAAGTTAAACTGAAAACAAAAAGAAGCAGTAATAAAGAACAGAGAAACAAAAAAGGTATGAGACTTACAAAAACCAAATAACAAAATGACAGGAATCTATTATCTGTAATTACTTTTAAAGTGATGCTTAAATTCTCCCGTCAAAAGGCAAAATAGATTAAAAAGCATGACCCAAATACATAATGTTTACAAGTAGTTCACCTTTAGTTCAAAGACACAAGTGGGTTAAAAATGAAAGGATGCAAACAATACTCCATGAAAAAGAAAAATTAAAAAGTCTCCATGAATATAGTAATGAAAACAGAGCAGTGATCACTAAATTATCATTAGACAAAATAGAAAATTTAAATACTTTTAGAAATACTTTAGAAAGGTCAATTATAAAAATCTGTGCACAAAACTCCAGAGCCCCAAAACAGTTAAGCAATCATTCACAAATTGATAGGAGCAAGATGATTCCATATTAATAGTTGGAGATTTCAATATAGCACTTTCAATAATGGCTAGAACATCCAGACCAAAGACCAAAAAGGAATTAGAGGGCTCAAAGAATACTATATACCAACAAGATCTAACAGACATATATAGAATTATAAAATATATACATGTCTATATAAAGAAATATGTAATTCAAATTATGTTTGAAAGCAATAGAATATAAATTCTTCTCAAGTGCACAAAGATCATTCTCCCGGATAGAACATATGCTAAATCACAAAGCAAGTCACAATAAATTTAAAGAGACTGAAATCATACTAAGTACTTAATCCTACTAAAAACCAATAACAGGAGAGCTGGGAAATCACAAATATATGGACACTAAACAATATACAAGTTGTCAAAGAAGAATACACAAGGAAGAGGGGAAATATCTTGAGGTGAATGAAAATGAAAACATAAAAACAAAACTTTTAAAATGCAAACAAAGTCATTGCTCAGAAGGAAATATATAGCTCAAAATGCTTATATTTTAAAAGAGTAAAGACCTCCAAACAGTAACCTAACTTCACATCTAGAGGAAATAGAGAAAGATGCGCAAAGTAAACCCAAAGGGAGCACAAGAAAGGAAACAAAGATTAGAGGAGATGTAACTGAAATTGAGAAAAGAAAAATAATACAGAGAACCAATGAAAGTAAAATTTAGTTCTTTGAAAATACTAATAACATTGACATATATTAGACATACTCACAAAGAAAAAAGGGAGAGGATGCAAATTTTTAAAAATCATTAATGAAAGGGGAATATTACCATTGACCTTACAGAAATATAAAAGATGATAAGAGGATATTAAGAACAACTCTATTCTAACAAATTAGATAAATTTACAGAATGGACAAATTTCCAGAAACATACTAATTGCCTCAACTGATTCAAGAAGAAATAGAAAATTTCAAAAGACCAAGAAGAGGTAAAGATTAAATCAGTAATAAACCATCCTCAACACATTAAAGCTAAAGACCATATGGTTTCACAGCTGACTTAAGCAGATATTTCTACAAAGAACTACCCTATGACCTGGTGTTCCACATCTACGTATATTCTAAAAATAATGGAAGAACCAGAACTTGAACAGAGTTGTACAGCAGTGCACATAACAGCAACATTCAAAACAGCCAAAAGATGAAAGCAACCCAAGTGTTTTAGTTTACTAGGGTGCAAAAATGCAGATACCCATGAAATGGGTCAGTTTTTAGCAATGAAAATTTATCAACCTACAAGCTTACAGTTTTGAGGTTGAGAAAAATTTCCAAATCAAAGTATCATTAAGTGATGCTTTCTTCTGGAAGACCAGCTGCTAGCAATATTGGACCCCTCTGTCACATGGCAAGGCACATGGTGGCATCAGCTGGTCTTTCCTTTCTCTTCCAGGTTTGTTGCTTTCAGTTTCTTGCTTCCATGACTCTCTCTTTCTCTCTCTCCATATTCATCACATTTATAGGGTCCAAAGAGGCAGAAAGTGAAAGAATGGAAAACAATACTGCAATGCTTCAAGGAAATAGTAACCAAAATAGATCCAGGCTGGCTACTTCTATCAGACAAAATCAAATCAAATATTGTTACAAAAGTCAAAGAATTATATTACATATCTATAAAATGGTCAATATATCAAGAATATATACTAATTATAAATACATATGCAAGGAACCACAGATAAGCAAAGTTTTTTGGACATTAAAAATGAAAGATTTGAAGGGAGAAATAAACAGCTCTACCATAATAGTTGCAAAGTTCAATTTCCTACTTTCACAAAAGCATAGAAGAAACAGACAGATGACCTATAAGGAAATAGATGACTTGAACAATACTATAAACCAAATATACACCCTTCTCAATTGCCCATGGATCATTCACAGGAAAGAACATGCTACCTTCACAGCATATACAGAAACACTGAAATTATATGTATCTTCTTTGACCAAAGTGTGATAAAACTCAAAATCAATAATGGATGGGAAAATGGAAAGTTCACAATATGTAAAAATTGAACAATACTCTCTTCAACAACCAATTTGTCAGAGATGAAATCAGAAGGGAAATTAGAAAATACTTTGAGATAAACAGAAATGAATACACAACATATCAAAACTTATCAGATGCACTGCAAACATTGCTAGTAGAGAAATCTTTAGTCATAAACACCTATATTATACAGGAATAACTATCTCAAATCAAGAATATAATTTTAAATCTTAAGGAAATACAAAATAAGAACAAACTAAATCCCAAAGCTGGTAGAAGGAAGGAAATAAAAAATAGAGCAGAGAGGAATTAAAGATAATAAAAACATAAAATCAAAGTAACTAAAAGTTGGTTCTTTGATAAGGTCAACAAAATAGAACAACCAATAGATTAATTAAATTAAAATTAACAATGAAAGCGATGACATTCCTACCAAACCTTACAGAAATAAGATGAATTATGAGATTATTATGAATAATTTTAGCCTGACAGATTAGATATTGTCAACAACATAGACTAATTCCAAGAAACACACGATGCCTTCTTCATAACATTTTCTCTTAAAAATGTACTGTTCTGGATAAAAAGGTAGTAATGCATGTTTTAGGGAGGTATTTTATGTAATCAAGTATTACATATTTTTTACTCATATTTTTATGTTACCCTTTGTCTTTCTAGTCTGGCTTATGTAACATTCTTGAAAAAAGTCATGATCACTTTAAGCCAGGTCTGTGCCAATGAGAGAATTATACTCGCAAATAGAACAAACATCTGCCCTGTGGTGTTTAAACTTGGCTTAGAAGAGAGAGTTTAAAGTAAAATTCACAAGGTTAATTTGTGAACATAACAAGAATTCATCAAAAATACATATTTAAGCATCAAAGAACATTATTAAGAATGTGAAAAGACAACATGCAGAATGGGAAAAATAGCTTCAAAGCCAATATGTAAAAGTTAATATCTAGAATATATGAAGGTTGGCTACAACTAACCAAAAACAACAATTTTTAAATGAGCAAAAAAACATGAATCTACTTTTCTCCAAAGAATATATACAGACCACCAATAAGGATATTAAAAGATGTTCAACATCATTAGTTATCAGAGAAATGCAAATTAAAACAACAATGAGATATCACTTCACACCCACTATAGTGACTATTGTTTTTAAATTGAAAATAACAAATGTTACTGAAGAAGTGGAGAAATTGAAAAAATTGCACATTTTTGGTGGCAAAGTGAAATGATGCAGCAGAGGTGTAATACCGTTTGGCAGTTTTTCTTAAAGCACAGAACAGGTAATTCCACTCCTAGGTATATAATCAAAAGAATTGAAAACAGAGACTCAAACAGATTTTTGTACACTAATGTGCATAGCAGTATTATTCACAATAGCTGAAAGGTAGAAACAAACCAAGTGACCATGAAGAGATGAATGGGTATGTCCATGTGCCAGTTGGGCCTTGAATACTGACAGAGTTGCAACACCTACTCTCCAGTTCATTGGACTCACCCAGGACAACTAACAAGGAGATGATGATGGACAATGCCCAGCCCAAAGAACAGATAGATTCTGCAACTGCAAGCAAGTTAGTCCCATCCATCAGACCCATGGCATCTATGCTCCTACTCATTTAGAAGCAGAGTAGGCATCACCATCCATCATCCACAGGATTGGGAAATGAAATATGGACTAGAGTAAACTTATGGATAGTCGACTATAGACTTTATTTATTCTAGCAATGGAAGAACTTCTAACATTGATGTGGAGACAGTGGCCATCAGAGGTTCTGAGGGGAGGGAGAGGGAAAAATAGGTGTAATATGTGGGCATTTTCAGGATGTTGGAATTGTCCTGCATGACATTTCAGTGACAGAAACAGACCATTATATATTCTGTCATAACTTACAAATTTGTGTGGGACAGATTGTAAACTATAATGGAAACTATAATCCACATTTAGTGGCAGTGCTCCAATGTGTGTTCATCAATTGTAACAAATGTACTGCACTAATGAAGGATGTTGTACATGTGGGAAACTGTGGGAGGGGTATGGATTGGGGAATATGGGAATCCCCTACATTTTTTATGTTATATTTATGCAATCCAAATTATATTTTAAAATTTTAAGTATTAAAAAAAAAAGGAAATGAATGGATAAACAAACTGTGCTATATACCCACAATGAAATATAATTCAGCCATAAAAATAATGAAATTCTGATACATGCTACCATAAGAATGGACCTTGAAATAATTATGTTTGCTGAAATAAGCACTGAATTCTACCTATATGAAATATCCAATATAAGCAAACTCATAGAGACAGAATCTTGATTAGAGGTTACCGGGGACTGGGGGAGGAGGACAAAGGGAGTTTGGGTTTAAATAAGTGTTTGGGATCATGAAAAATCTTCTTATGGATGGTGGTCAAGGTAGCAACATGTGAATGTAGTTAATACCACTGAAGAATACACTTAAAAATGGGAGAAATTTACTTCACATAGATGTTACTAACATAAAAAGAATTAATTTTTTTTTTTTTAAGTTGAAGGGATCTGTGAATGGTTTTACAGCATTGAAGAAAAGTTGACTTCCTGATTTGGGGTTTTCTAGGAACATGTCCTTCTTTTGGAGATAAATACACTGGAGTAATTTTTGTGAAATGTTTTTGTGGGCAGATATGGTTAAATTATAACAACTGGGAAATCTTAGTTACGGGATTGTACTACTTTGCATTTTTTATACACTTGATATTATTATAAAATAAATCACTTAAAAAACTCATGTTGCTACCATGCCACTAAAACATTCAGAGACCAAATCTACAAAAATGTAGTCCAACCAAAGTTTGAATGTAATTGACATTTTAAGAGTCTGGATGTTATTAAGGAGATGTGTGACTATTACATTAATAGCACTTTGTTTTTGGTTTGGGGTGTTTGTGAAAAAAAAAAAGAGAACTCTGTATTAGTTTTCCACAGGAATGCCTTCATCAGCAGCATGTTCTAAAGTTTGTCTGCTCTTTCCCCAGATTGAAAGCTCCATGGAGAAGGACATATATTATATAACTCCCTCTGCCAAGCCTGGAGCATGCTACTCCAGAACCTTTTGGGAGAGTCTTTTGGGAGATCTTAATGTCCTTGTGAGCATGAGGTAATGACTTGATCATGGGAAGATTTGCAAAGCAGGTAAGGGCTGGGGGATATAAAATGCAGGAATTTACCTTTATGTGCCAAGCTGGTAGAGGAGCAAATGTAAACAGGGCACCTCATGCACAAATTAACATTTACTGAATATATATATATATATATATAT
>JAQZBX010038671.1:0-14360 GCA_029593785.1 Cabassous unicinctus | reverse complement strand
TTGTGTTTTCTTGCTTTGGCTTACCTAGTTACTGAAATCCTCTATATTCTGGATTCTGAAGAAGATGGCTCTGCCAGTTTTTGCTAATTATCCAAAGATTCTGTGTGGGAACAGAACCCTGGAAAGCCTTACACTGCCATCTTGTTTGAGAGGAATTTCTCCTAGCAATCTTTTTAGAGTAAAGGCTTTCAAGCTTTTCGACCTCAACCTGCCATAAGAAATACATTATAGATCCCAGAATACTATACACTTATTTCTTTCTGCATCTATCTATATCTACATATCTATCTAGGTCTCTAGTTCTATTTATCATTATCTATCTATCTATGTAATAATCTTCTGCCTATATGTTAATCTATTTCCTCCTCTGTAAAAACTGTACCTACATTATTAGGACTATCATGAGGATTAAATGAGTTAATACTTATGAAGCACTTGATCAGTATCTACCAGTGAAACACTATGCCTATTCATCACCCAGCAGTTTCAGCCCTTTTGAGTTTCATTCAAAAGATATGGGTATATTTGCCACCAAAAGACATAGAGTAGAATGTTCATGGCAGCAGGATTTGTAATAGCCCCGTAAATAGTAGGATGGATAAATATAACACAGTATATTCACATAATATAATATTATATGCAATAAAAATGAACAAACTCTAAGTACATGTAATAACATAGATGAATCTCACAAACATAATGTAGAGGAAAAGAAGCCAAATACAAAAAAGTAAATACTGTATGATTCTATTTATATAAAGTTCAAAAACAAGTAAAACTGGAAAAAAATAATATAATGACTGCCCTGGTTGGGGGCAATGACTAGAAAGGAATGTGAGGAGGGCTTCCGGGGTGCTGGAAATGTTGTTTCTTGTGTGTGCATACTATATGCATGTGCTCAGTTCATGAAAATTCTCCAAGCTGTATCTTTGCTATTTGTATACTTTTCTGTATATAAACTGTCTTTAAAAACTAGCTGGTGAGAAAGTACCTAATAAATGTTAGATGATGATGATGATGGTGATGGTGATGATGAAGATGATGGTCATATAGAGCAGACACACCAGGTTTTGTATCCTGGTTCTGCGGTCTTTGGAACTAGAAAATCTCTTAAACTCTCTTTTCTAAAAATGGTAAACAGAGATAATGTTACTTACCTTGATGTGATGTTAGATGTTATTGAGAACTTATGAGATTTTTAGAATGATGCCAGCCTCTTTAAAATACAGCAGCTGCCTCGGAGCAGATTTTCATCACGATAGGAAAAATTACTTGAGTGTATTTCTTAATTCTGAAAAATGTAAGTCCAGTAGACAGCTTTTACTCCTGGGAAAATGTTAAAAAGGGATTTTGTCTGTGGTCTGGTGAATATGGCCCTCTCACCGTAGCCCTTGGTATATAGCACTTGTCCTGAGTTAAGAGTTGATAATTTTGCAAACGAGTCAAGGAGACTGGAGGGACAGGGGTACCTTGAACCTTTGAGAGTTAATGAGTTCTTCTAGCTCTTATAAACAGCTGTGCCATCCTATCTTCTTGTTAATCATTTGTGGATGATGCTTCTGATTGCTGGCCTGCAACTGCTGGGAGTATTTGTTGTCTTTGTAACTTCATTTCAGTCGGCCAGAAATTTTTTTTTTTTTTTTGACATCTTCTTATTTGACATCTTCAGGGATTTTGGATGTTGTGCTTTGTCTTTGAACAAAATAATTCAAGATGGTGATATGTAGAGAAGCTGAAGGTACACTCTTTCCAAAATCTGCCTTTAGGGACCACATATTGAGCATTTAATTTTAAATAAATGCAGCAGTGGTCTAACTTGAGATTTTGGCCCTAAAACTAACAGACACTCCCCATTACTGAGATGGATGATGTAATAATTAAACTACTATTTTTGTGCAATCAGTTTTACCTGAAGGCTCCAAAGCCTCAGTAACATCTGGTGGCAATTTGTTAGTTAACACAACATTATTTTGCATTTATTAAGTGTTGATAATGCACTAAGTGTTGTACAGAATACAATCCCTGTTCAGAGACCAAGAGAAAGGGCAAATATGGTCCCAAAAGAAGGAAAATGAGGCTTATAATAATTAGTTTCCCTAAAAACCTCTTCTACCTAAACCAGTTGAAAATTTATGATATTGAGAAAAGCCATTATTTGTATAAATTTTCTTCAGTTCACAAAATATTTTATGTAGATTATCTAATTTAATCTTTATTTCAGCTCTGCTGCATTGTGATTTAGTTAGCTGCAAGGAAAAGAAACCTTGACACAAACTGCATTAACTAATAAGGAAATGTATTATTGTCCTAACTCTAAATCCAGAGGTGTGGTGGTCTCAGGATCATTAACCCAGCAGATTCGTGAGGACTCAGGTGGCTCTTTCTATCTTTCCACTTTGTCACCTACAGCTCTGGCTCCATCTGAGGATACTTTCCCTCTTTCAGGAGCACCTGGGGCTACCCATACCATTATTTATGTTTAGCAGTAAGGAAGGAGACTCTCACCACCCATGGTCAATTTAGGTAATGTGCCCATCCCACAGAGGGATGAATTACAGTGACAGGCAAAAATGGTTCCTGAACCAATTGCTGGAAGGCTGGAAAGATTATGATGGGTGTTGACCAATCAGGATCCACTCCTGGAACTGGGCATGGAGTCAGTTTCCTCTGGGACACATGGTGACATGGATTGGGGAATGGAGGCTGGTTGCAACCAACAGGGTTTACTGCAGGTATGTGATGCTAATTTACAAAAGAAACAACTGGGGGCTTTGCCCAAGATCTCGCAGTAGGTGGGTGGTGCAACGCAGACATCTAATTACAAATCTTTTGGCCACCTTTGAGGCAGTACCAATCCAAGACAACACGCGAAGCCAAGGTTTGAGTGCACGAACTCCCTCTCCTCTTCCTCCTGCTCTCTCACTCTTTCTCCCTTACAATTTAGAAGCAAAAAAAAAAAAAATTCACTGGCCCGAAGATACCAGTTTCTGCACTATCATGAACCCTGGAAACTTAGGTGCATTATTTCATTCTTTTGGGCTGTCATTCTTTAAGGAGGGGGATAGACCTGTAGCAGCATTTGTAAGAACTCTAATATTCTTGAATTGTATTTTATTTTTCAAAATTCTGGAGAAAAATCTTCTAAATTGATTTCATGACCTTACTCAACCCTTAGTAAAGCTTTCAGGATCCATCTTCAACTGACTCTTTGGGCCTTGGTTGTGACAAATCTGATTTTCCCCATCTCCCAACCACTACTTGTCACCCAGGAAAATTTCCCAGCCTTACATTTTATCTCCTTGGGATCCTGGCTCCTGCTTTCCCCTGTGACGCTTACTCAGAAACGTCATCATTGAGATGAACTATGTGCTGGTAATCTTTGTTCTGCCTAACCCTCTCTGGCCTAAGCTAGTACGAAATCCACTGGTTAGATCCTGTTGAGTCCTTGTAGCTGAAGTTGGGTCTCTCTCAACTTCTGATACCAATAAGTCAGAAATCAAACAGACAGAAATGATTCATCTCTAGAATAGAGATAAAAGACTAGACTAGAACATTTAAAAAATGAACCACTTCTCAGAAAGAACAATCAGATACTCCTTCCCTGCCTGCCCTGTTTATCTCTTCCTTTTTACTCAGAGTGAGGGACTCAAGTCTAAGACTTAGTAATGTTTTGTCTCAGCTTAAATAATAAACCTCATCACTATGAGCGCTCAACATTGGCTTTCTCTGTAGAACTGTAGCTTTGCCCAGAATTCCTGCAGAAATGCTGGATTCGTGCAGGTTCACAAGCAATCTTCACCTCCAGAAATCAAGTCCAGTCTAGCTATTCCTAAGTACATTAATCATTTTAGGGAAGGTGAAAGTTCATCTGGCCCAATATTTCTCCTCTGTTTTGGTTTATCTTAATCCCTTTTTGCTATTTTTCACCACACCCTCAATCTTCTCTGTCTCCAAAAGAAGCGTAGCTGCCTCTTCTCGACTTTTACACACTCTGTTAGAGCCCCTTTTCTTCAATAACTTATTCCATATGTTGCATGCACGAGCTCTGTCAGGATTCCCTCCGCTGGCTTCCTCATTTTTGTATGGCATCTTTTAGTGTCTGAATCATTAACAATAAAGAGTAAAATACCCTCCAGTCCTACCCTAATGGGACCTTTGTCTTTGACGTGTTTGGTGTGTTCTACCATTTAAAAGATTCTGTGGGGCTTTGTGGAATTTTTTCTAACCCAGTGAGAAACAGCTGGTCTGCCTTTGCTTTCGTCCTCCTCCTTCCTTTAGAAAGGTCCAGTTGGCTTGGGTGGCGGTGCCTTCCCTGCTCAGGGCACTGTGCTTCCTGGGATAAAGGACACACGACCTCTGAGTTCCTCAGAGGAGTCCAAAAGAACTCTGAGCAGAAGATGCTTCTCTGGTTTTCCAGTCAATTCCCTCTGCAAATACTCAGATTTTGGCCGTTTTTAACTGCAGCTGGACATAGGGCTGTTGATTTAAAAAATGTACACTTTTCTTTTTCCAAATAACCCCATTTATTTCCCTTCTAGCTCTTTTTCTGATCTGTGCTCAGATTGGACCATTCCATGAGACACATACTCCATTGCTGATTCCCTGCTCCCGGACTAATTATTCAATTTCTCACTAACAATAATTATTTTTACCTTTCAGCCGGATAGATCCTTGTGATAAGATGCTGTCTTTCCCATGTGCGCACAGGCTTTATCACCCTTTGCCTCTGTCTGCTTCTTTCTGAACCAGGAGAGGTGGCCACCCCCGTCCTGCTGGGGCCAGGCCATCACAGGTGCTAGGAGCTTGCAGACATTTCCCTGGGGAGTTGCCCTTCATCGGTGCTGATTTGTAAGTCTGACCTGTCTCTCGTACACAGCCTTGCAGACCCCCAGCGCTGCCAGGAAGCTGCTCACAGCGCGAGCCGTACTTTGGGGAAGGCACAGGCTTGCTCAGCAGCCATCACCCACCCCCAACCCCCACCCTCAGGCCTCCTCTGCTATTGTGTGGCAGTGTTTCAGTGTTTCCATTCCAAACCTGGGGGAGAGATGTTAAGTCTAATGAAAAGACCCAACCAGACCTTAAACCCGAAACAGGAAACAAGCAGCACCAGATGCTAATCAAGGCAGAAATTCTCAGCAGCAGGCCCCCTCCCACCAGGTGGAGAACTATCACACTCAAGCAGGAGAGACTTTTCTCTCTTCTCTCTTGCCAAGTGGGACTTGCGGAGCTGCCATCTCTGACTCCCACCTGAGCAGTTTAGGCCACCCTGGGAGACGGCCATGATGGGACCTCATCCTCTGTTCTTTTGGGCCCTTTGTGCTGTGTAAGTAAGAAGGTGGTTGTTTGCTGAAAGTTTCTGTTTGCACCTGAGCCTGTGCTCCCACCATGCCCGCCCCGTGCAGCAGCTCGCTCCACACAGGCCACACAGGCAGGGACTCCGGTGGAGGTGGGCAGCCTGCAGTGCTCTGGGCCAAGACTCCTGGAGAGGGATACGTGGGTGGGTATTGCTCATAGCTGCACTTTATTCCTGTTTTATTTTAAAAAATTCCCAGTCTTATAAAGATGTTGTTGGGTTTGTTCCCACGGGAGCAAACACTGGCCCTAGGCCCTGACAACATTGTGGGAAGTACTTTCAAGTCTACTGGGACTTGATGGTTTCCTTTGTCCCTTGTTTGGACCATAGTGCATTATTTAAGGGAGATTTTTAAAAATTGGGCCCCATCATGTATGTAAGTAAATAATCTCTTAAACTCTGATGCCAAACTGCTTAGATAAAAAAATCCCAGCTCTGCCACTTACTTATTATGGATTTTGGAGGAGTTACTTGATCTTTCCATGCCTCAGTTTTCTCATCTGCAAAATGGAGCTAAAACACCACTTTCCTGAAAACGAAGTGAGTTAATACATGTAAATGCCTAGAAGAGTGCCTGACACATAGGAAGCACCCAACAAATATTAGCTATTTTTATTTGGTGCTTCCCTGCTTTAGCTCCATATCCAAACCCGTCCTCCCATGAACTCTGCCTCCAGTGGACAGTTGGGAAAGTTCTATTAGGTCACACTGGTACCTGGAGTTTGTATCCTTTCTTCTGAATATAGTTCTATTTTGTCAACTTCTGTGATCCTAGATCTGTGCCTAGTATGGACATAAGGATTCTTGTACTTGGAGCTCCTCCACGGATACGGTGACTTATGGCAGGGAATACCAAGGGGGTCATCAGCAATGCCTGTGTCTGTCCCAAGAGAAAAACAGCAGTCTCACTTTTCCAGTTGACCTAAGGGATCAGTAGGAATCAGCCTCATCCACTTGTCACTGCCTAATTGTCCCATTACCTGCTCAGTCATTCCTTTGGTGTTTGTGCTGTGACCAACCTTAAAGGTGTGTCTCGTTCATGCAACTTAGCCAAAACCACATTAATAATAATGATATTGGCAGGTGCTATAGCCTAACTGCATGATCTCTTTCCATTCCTAGTTTTTGGTATATATTGGTAATTTTATGGAATCATTTATTGTACAGTGTAAGTAGTTTCTAACTCTTGTATCTTTCCCTGGGTGAACTTGTATTTTTATCTTTTTGGCAAATGAGCTATATGGCAAATGTGAATATAGCAAAATGTTGTTTAATTCTTCTGACTGAATGGAACATAGTTAACTGAGTTTTTAACTAAGTTGTCAGGTTAATTGATTGATTCATTAGTTCATTCAGTCAGCTTGGCTTGGATGATGGCTGATCTGTTGTCACATAGACAGACCCTAGAACAGTTTCACTTCCCCTAACCCTATGCAAACACAAGTATTAATTAGTTGTGTTCCCCCCACCCCCAAGCAGAACTTTTTCTCAAATTCCTGCTACCTGGGATATTTTCAGGTACTATTACAGCAGATTGTCTTTGCAACTCTCCTTTCCTATGTGTGAATCATTTCAGCACAACATGTTTGTCAGAACTTCTAGATTGTTTCTCTGCCTTGATCCATTTGCCAAGTGGTTTTGGCCTTGGTGGACAAACTTTATAATTAGTTTGTGCCCTTTCTTTATTACCAAGCAGGCCAACTGCCAATTCTGTAGGCTCGTGCAGGCCAGAGAAGTCCCAGGGCCAGGCTAACATTTCAGCTTGGGTTGGCTAGTGAGGCAGTGTCTGGGGGTAACTTAGTTCTTATAGGCCTAGCATCTGCCTCCCAGCTTTAAAGATCTCAAGATTTATTTTATTAACATCCATGCAGTAATAATAACAACTACTACATAGCCCTTATGGTGTGCCAGGGATGGCTCTAAAACTTCAGATAGATTACTTCATTTAATCCTTTCAACAGCCCTATGAGGTTGGTCCTGTTATCACACCTACTTCACGAGCAAGTGCCTCAGAGAGTTGAGGTTCCTGCCCAAAGTCCCATAGCCAGTGAGTGGCAGTACCCAAGGTCCCAGAGCTGGTGAGGATAGAGCCAGGACTTAAACCCAGTCAGTCCTACTCCAGAGTCGTAAGTACTCTGCTTTCCACCTTGGCTCATGCTGAAACCAGAATGGAAATGGATTTACTTACAATGAGAGATGTAATAACCATAATAAAAAACATTGATCATTCACTCCTTCCCAGGGAGCAAATACACTTGGAAGTCCAAATCATTGATGGATTGTTGCTAAATGATCGTAAAACCAGAACAAAGGATCCAAGGGATGACCTTGGAATAGGCTAGTTCAAAGCTTCTTATTAAGTACCCTTTGGACCTTCTGACCACATGAAGTTGCAGGTCAGTACCAAGAGTCTGGGGCACCTTGATCAGCTCTGGGCTGGGCAACAAGCCAAGAGGGAGCCAAGAGAACTGGGAAGCACATGTGATGCCTGTAGGAGTAAGCTCCAGGTAGGCCATGGGAAGGCATTCCAGAGCCGAATCCAGGTGTTTCCATGGCCTTTCATGTGTGGACATCCTGGGGGTAGTAAAGGGCCTGCCAAGGAGGAGACTTGACTTCCAGGACTCTGAGGGAGCTGTGGCTTACCCTTCCTCCTTTAGGGATGTGTCTAGCCCCAAAACCCTGACATTGGTCTCAGACTCAGACCACCTATGGCCTGAGTAGGTCAGAATCACGACGACACTCTCAAATTCCTTTTTCAGAAACTTTTTACTTCGAAGTAATTATACATCATGGGAAGTTGCAAAAATAGTACAGAAAGGTCCTGTGTATCCTTGCGCCCATTTCCCCCCGGTGGTGACATCTTACATAACTAGAGTACAATATCAAAACCAGGAAATTCACATGGGTGCATTCCACAGACCTTATTCAGATTTCACCATTTTTACATGCACTTATTTGGGTGTGTATATGTGTGTATTGCATGTGTATGTGTAAATAGTTTTATACGTGTAAATACTTCTATGCAATTTTATCACGAGTAGATTTGTGTAACCACAATCAATATACAGAACTGTTCCATTACCAACAAAGATCCCCGAATTCCTTTTAAAAAGGAAAAATCCACTTCTGATAGCACTACAGCTCATGCCTCTACAATACAATTGCAGCTGTTAGAATTTCCTTTACATCCTTTACATTTCATTAATATTTTTATATGCACACATCCTCTTCACCTCTGCAGAACCTAACAACACTTGGATCTTTTTGATCGTGCTGGGAAGTTACGTTGCTCCCATTTTAATTATCCCCTTCGATAAGCCACCTAACTTAACCGGTCTATCTTGTTTACCTTTATACCCAGTAGACTAGAATAGGGCCTAGCACATAGCAGGCATGCAGCAAACATTTCTAGAATGAATTAACCCATTGTATATTGATTCTTTCTTTTAGTGAGGGGGCCTCCCCCAATCCTCTTCTCAAACATGTTCACCATACAGTCCTGTCCCAGCTGCTGAACTTGATTTTTGGTGCTAGCACTTTCATTGTACTCTTTTTTGAGGTACCTGGGCCAGGGATTGAACACACGACCTCATATGTGGGAAGCAGGCGCTCAACCGCTTGAGCTATATCCGCTCCCCTGTATTCTTATTTTAATGGCCTTTAGAAAAATTACAGTTAAAATTGGTTTAGCTTAGAATAAAATATATTTGACAGATGTATGTGAGTAGTACTCGTGTCTGCCTCCTCCCTCCTCATTTGCCTGCTAGCCTGTTTCTTCTAACAGCTCTTCATTTCTCTGGGCCAAAACATCTGCCGATTCAATGACATTCATATACTGCCCCCACTCCATACCCCAATATAAGTTCTGATGAAAATCTTATGAGTAGAGAGGCAAGAAAATTACATTTCTTCAACTCTCAACTTCTGGAATTTCATTATAGTTGCTGTGTGGTTCTTGTTTGGACGACGCACTTTGAGTGGTGGTTGCATGGATCAGAGCTTGTTTTCATGCCTGGCTTAGGGTTACTTCATCATTATTGAGTGTCCCAGTGGGAGTGATGGCTAGTTGCAAAGGGAGGGGCAGGAAGGCCAGGATGGAAAATCACTAAGTAAAAGGGCACAGATTTTCTTTGAATACTGAAATTGATTCCCGATTCCCCTTTGTTACTGAAAATTGAGGCGATTTGCTCATATACCAACAAGGTGCTGCTCAGATGTTCAAATCGGTTCTGGGTAAGCTGTCGTTGAAGCTAACTTTTCTTCCCAGCACTCCCAGTTTACACAGAGACACTAACCTTTCCCCAGCTCTGAGGTTTGACATCTGCTTGTCACCTTGAAATTCTCTACACCTACCGTGTTAAATCTTATTGATTCTTCCTCTGACACAGCCTAATCTAAGGTCTAGACTCTGGGAAGAGTCTTCTAAACAGTGTTTCTGACTTTAGAAACTACTCCTCGCTGCTCACATCCCCATCCATACTACCCATTACTTCCAGTTTAAACTTTAAAAAACCTGACTTTAATCAAGCCAGTTCCTGGTCCAAGAGCCTAAGGCTGCCTGTTGGATCAAGTCAAGTTAGAACCCCTGTCACTCACAGCTCTCCTCTTTAATCTGAAGATCATGATTCTCCCAATCCTTCCCCCTCAGGCTAGTTCAAGGCTTCTTATTAAGTACCCTGAGTGTAGTCACTTATATTTCTGTCTTCACGCCTTTTAAAAATGTGCCCTTGGAGTCTGTATGTTCCTTTGACTGCCCCCTCCATACAACATTTGTCTCAGTTTGCCAGGCTGCTATGACAAATACAACACAATGGGTTGGCTTAAACACTGGGAATTTATTGGCTCACAGTTTCAGAGGCCAGAAGTCCAAATCAAGGCATGCTTGCAAGACCATGCTTTTTCCCGGGGCAGATAGCGTTCTGGTGCTGTCTTGCCACAATCCTTGGGGTTCCTTGGCTTTCCCATCACATGCTGATGTCCTCTCTTTTTCCTACCAGTTTCCTGCTAACTCCCTGCTTCTCCCTGTGGCCTTCCGTGACCCTGGCTTCTGGTTTCTCCTCTTTAGAGCTTCCAGTAATCTGGCTTAAGGCCCACCCTGCCTCAGTTGGCCACACCTTAACTAAAAATCGCATCTTCCAAAGATCCCTTTTACAATGGGGCCACACCCACAGGAATGAGGATTAAGATGACGAACACGTCTAAAGTGGGGCATATAATTCAATCTATCACAGCATCTAACTCCTACTAATATATACAACAAGGAGGCACACAATAGTAGAGATTAAACATATAGTAATTTATCAGTTTCCTGTGGCTGCTGTGACAAATTACTACACATTTGGTGGCTTGAAACAATAGAAATTTACTCTCTCACAGTCTTGGGGGCCATAGGTCCAAAATCAAGGTGTCAGCAGGGCTGTGCTCCCGCCAAAGACTCTAGTAGAGAATCCTTCCTTGCCTCTTCCAGATTCTGGTGGCTGCTGGCATTCCTTGGCTTGAGGCTGCATCACTGCAGTCTCTCCCTGTCTTCACATGGTCTCATCTTCTCTCTTGTCCGTTCTGGGTGTCTCTTATAAGGACTCTTGTCATCGGATTTAATCCAGTTAACCCAAGGTGATCTCCTCTCAAGAACTTCACATCTGCTAAGGCCCTTTTTCCATATAAGTTCACACTCACAGGTTCTGGAGGTAAGGATGTGGACATATCTTTTCAGGGGCCACCACTCAACTCACTGCAGTAATTAAACAGTCAAAACAAAAGGGCATTGATTCTGATGTATCAACTGATGCTATTAAAATGTAACAATTTGGACAAAAATTTAAAAACCTGTTTATTAAATTTGTGGTTAAGATAAAGCTGGGTTGGATAAGCAAAAAATTTCTATAGGCTATAAAAATGAGCCAGTAGTAAAACGGACTTTCATTTTATATGCCTCTCTATTACATTACTTCTCACATAGCACTGCCCTTCCACTTGAGTGGGAGTTCCTTGACTAGGTGTCTTGTGCTTAGCATATTTGTTGTTGTGATGGTTAGGCTAATGTGTCAACTCGGCCAGGTAATTGTGTCCTGGTGTTTATTCCAGCAAGCACTGGGCTAATTGTAATACAAGAGCATTTATGGACTTCAATCACCAGTGAGTTTTCTGCGTGGATGGCTGATTACATCTGCATCAATCAGGGAGATTACATCATCAATGGGTGGTGCTTTTATCCAATCAGTTGAATGACTTGAAAGGGGAAGTGATTTCAACATTCAGAGAGAATTTCCCAGCTCGTCGCTGGACAGCCAACTTCTCCCAGAAACTCATCAACGACCCTTCGTCGGACTTTCATCGGAGCCACTGGTTTGCAGCCTGCCTGCGGAACTTGGACTTGTGTATCCCTATGGTTGCGTGAGAGACTCTTTTAAAACCTCATATTACTGACAGATATCTCCAGTTGATTCTGTTTCCCAAGAGAACCCTGACTAATACAACTTGGTACTGGGAGTGGTTCTTGAGGAACAGAGTCTTAAACATGGGATGTCTGAGGTGGTTCTGGGAGTTTTGTAATTGGCTCTCTATTCTAATTGGACTCAGGGATACTAATGACTCCCTTTCCAATAATGAGGTTGCTAACAGTCCATGGCATGAGCTGGCAATAGAGATATGAAAAATAGCATCATTGGATTCCCCTACTTCCACGCTTATAAGAAGCAAGGATCTGGGTGAGAGTGTTTTCAACACCTTAACAGAATTTTGTGGAGTGAAAAAATGTAATGATGTTGGCTGGCTCCTCCTAGTTACTCTGGATACAGTTACAAAAGAAAGAGATGAGCTAAAGTCTTCAAATTTGAAACTTAAATGGCACATGGATGATATGAAAGTTTCTAAGTGTGCCTTGAAAGAAAATCTTGTCTCCTGTAGCCACAGACTTGAGATATCTGAGAATCAAACCCAGACTCTCATAGTACGAGTAGCAGAATTACAGAGGAAACTAAAATCTCAACCTCACAGGGTTTCTGCAATTAAAGTGAAGGCATTGATTGGAAAGGAGGGGAACCCCGAGGATTGGGACGGAGACATATGGGATGATGATAATATTGGTGGGGACATTGGAACCCTAAATTCTGCCGAGACTTTACCAGAAAAACCTGCGATGGCCTGCCCTGTGGAGACCACACCTTGTCAACCTTGTATCATCCAGCCTCAAGCCTGCCCCAGGGAGTCCAGACCTCCTTCCAGCCCTGAGGTGGGTACCAGCCAAACTGAAGCCTGCACTGCCCAGCCTCTGGCCTGCCCCAGGGAGCCTGGACCTCCTCCCAGCCCTGAAACAGTTACCAGCCTAACTCCAGCATGCACTGCCCAGCCTCCAGCCTGCCCCAGAGAGTCTGGACCTCCTCCCAGCCATGAGGCAGGTACCAGCCAAACTCCAGCATGCACTGCCCAATTTCCAGTCTGCCCTGAGGAATCTGCCTTCCAACCCCTGCCTGAAGAGAATAATCCTGTCTCACCAGAAGAAAATGCAAAGGAATGCCCTCAGGTCAGTAGCCTGCAAGACATCTCTAATCCTTCTCCTTACCCACACCCCCCACCCCTCTTGTCTTCGAGACCCATTACTAGAGTAAAATCACAACAAGCCCCCAAAGGTGAAATACAAAGTGTGACCCATGAGGAAGTATGCTATACTCTGAAAGAACTGCATGAGTTTTCCAACTTATATAGACAGAAATCAGGGGAATATATGTGGGAATGGATGCTAAGGGTATGGGATAATGGTGGAAGGAATATTAAGTTGGATCAGGCTGAATTTATTGATATGGGCCCACTAAGCAGAAATTCTGGATTCAATGCTGTAGCTCGAGGGGTTAGAAAGGGCTCTAACAGTTTGTTTGGGTGGCTGACTGAACCATGGACCAAACGTTGGCCTAGCATGTCTGATGTTGAGATGCCTGATTTGCCGTGGTATGCAGTAGATGAGGGGATTCAAAGGCTTAGAGAGATTGGAATGCTAGAATGGATTTACCATTTGAGACCTATCCACCCACCCCAGGAATGTCCAGAGGACACACCTTTAACCAGGACTGAGTAATAAATTTGTAAGTCTAACTCCACCTTCTCTGAAGAACTCTGTGGTTGCTCTTCTCTGCAGTCCAGATATTACTGTAGGAGGGGCTGTAATGGAATTGGAATCCCTAAATATTATGGGGATGATCGGATCTCCGCCCGGTAAAAATCAAGTATCGGCAGTTAATCGCCAAAGGCAAGGTGGGCGTGGCTACCGCAATGAAAGACAGATTCAAAACAGCACACAGAATAGTCTAAGTCGCATGGAGTTATGGCGTTGGCTAATAGATCATGGGGTACCCAGAAGTGAAATACATGGGCAGTCTACTAAATTTCTTCTGGATCTGTATAAGCAGAAGAGTTCTAGATCAAGTGAACAAAATCCTAACTCTAATTACAGACGCAGAAAATCATGGCCCCTTAATCAATTCCCAGACTTGAGACAGTTTACAGACCCAGAGCCCCTTGAATGAGGAGAAGGCCAGGTCCCCTTGGGGAAGGATCCTGTTAAACTGCCAAAAATTTATACAGTTAATCTTCCTGCCACCTTTCCTCAGGGAGACCTACAGCTGTTTGCCAGAGTAACTGTGCATTGGGAAAAAGGAAATGATCAGACATTTTGGGGATTATTAGACACTGGCTCAGAAGTCACATTAATTCCAGGAGACCCAAAATGTCACTGTGGTCCACCAGTCAGAGTAGGGGCTTATGGAGGTCAGGTGATTGATGGAGTTTTAGCTCAGGTCCGTCTCACAGTGGGTCCAGTGGGTCCAGTGGGTCCCCGGACCCATTCTGTGGTTATTTCTCCAGTTCCAGAATGCATAATTGGAATAGACATACTCAGTAACTGGCAGAATCCCCACATTGGATCCCTGACTCATGGAGTGAGGGCTATTATGGTTGGAAAGGCCAAGTGGAAGCCTCTAGAACTGCCCCTGCCTAGCAAAATAGTAAATCAAAG
>JAQZBX010038670.1:0-23311 GCA_029593785.1 Cabassous unicinctus | reverse complement strand
GACAGATAGATACATGATAGATGATAGATAGAAAGATAGATGGATGATATAGACCTATAGAAAAATTAAACTGAAAGTAAAAATTTGTTATGAGGCCAAGGGCATTATATATTATAAAACTTACAATTCATCAAAAACATAAAAATTACAAATATATGCACACCTAAAAATGGCCCCAAAAACATATGTGGCATAAATAAAGAGTGAAATATCTATTTATATCATAAAAATTGTACATTTCAATACCCTATTTCCAAAAATAGACAGCACAAGGAGAAAGATTATAAAAAAAATAGAAGTATTAACATTGGTATTAACCAGCTAGATCTAACAGACACATACAGAACACTCCACACAACAGAAGAAAATATACATTCTTCTTAAGTACATGTGGAACATTTTCAAGGGTAGACCATATACATCTGGTCACAAAACAAGTGTAATATTTTTTTAAAACACTGAAATCACACAAAGTATCTTCTCCAACTATAATGGAATGAAACAAAATATCAATAATTTAAGGAAAACTAGAAAATTCACAAAAATGTGGAAATTAACAACCATTTAAACAATCAGTCAGTCAAAAATTGAATCACAATGGAAATTAGAAAATATTTTGAGATGAATGAAAATGGTAGCCACATACCCACATTTGTGGGATTAAATGAAAGCAGTGCTCAAGCAAATTTATACCTTTAAACAGCTACTTTAATCAAGAATAATCATAAGTCTAGAATCTGTCTTTATATCTTAGGTAACTATAAATAGAAGAGCAAACTAACCTCAAAATTAAGAGAAACAAGGAAATAAAGCACAAATGTATGCTCACTCAGAAAACTAAAAGTAGCAAAAACAAAACAAACTTCTAAAAAACGGTGCCTTCTGGAGTTATCTAATAATTTAAGTACCAGAATAGCACAGCATGTTCACACACACAGAATTTAAATAACTAGCATCAGCATAAGGTTTGATTTTACAAGTATCAGGGAGTAAGTGTGATAGAGTGAGTGCCAGATTAACATATGGATGGGTTTCAAGTTTTTCTTACACTTAAAGAAGAATTAGTACCAATACTTCTGAAGCTCTTCCAAAAACAAAAGAGGAGGGGATAACTAAAATGTGTTATATTGGTACAATGGAATACTAATCAGCCACAACTAGGAATGAAGTAATGGTACATGTGGAAAAAATGGACAAATAAAAATCCCATTAACTAGAAGATGTTAGACACAAAAGTTCAATTATTTTAATGATTCCATGTATATGCAATATCCAGAATAAGCAAATACACACAGAGATAAAGAAGATTACTGGTTGCCAATGCTTGGTAAGAGTGGGGAATGGGGAGTGTATATGTGGGTATGGGGTTTCCTTTGGGAATGTCAGCTATGTTCTGGCATTAGATAAAGCTGATGCCCAGCATTGTGAATATGCTAAATACCAGATATACCCTTTATAATGATAAATTTTGCTATGTGAATTCACCTCAATTAAAAAATGTGCAGATAATCACAAGTAGGAAAGCTGCATATTTTATTCAAAGAAATCCCAGTTACTTTGAAATATAAAGCATATATTTTAATATATACATGAGAATATAAACAATAATAGTTTAAAATTTATGAAAATTTGTTTTTCATATTCATTTTTCACACAAGAAATGACACCATATTCAGAGAAAAAATGATCAAAAAATGGCAAATTAAAAAGGAAACCCTCAAACTCCTTTCAAATATTAAATTAAATTGTGAATGAAATGGGAATAAAATTATGTTCTGCATTATGCTATGCACTAGAATTTTTACTTAATTTCTCCTTATCAAAAGCAAGTAAAAAATCATCACCCTATTTTCTTTAAGATAGATAATGACCTTCATAATCTAGAAATTATTATATGATCTCTACACTTCCACTGCCATCCTCCTTTCTTCATCCAAGGAAGATGTTTTATTTTGGTCACATGATTATGTGTATTGAAATGTTCATATTTATTCATCAACCACTTATTGATATTTCCAGATTTATTTCAGAGAATTCTACAGAAAGCCAGTGTTTTTGCCTCCCTTCTCTATCTCCAGACCAGTAATGCTTCCTTACATGATAAAGCAGTCAGAAATATTTATGAGGGATTAAAGGAATGAAGAAATTATTCTTCCTGCCCTTCAAAATGAGCTTGCCTCTTTATTCTTCAACATTATATAAGGGTTATATTTTTGTAATTGTTGATAAATCCAATAAAAATGAACAGTGTGTGTCACACAAAATGTAGCCCTGACTAACTTTATTATCTGTGTAATCAGGGTGTGACCCCCAAAATACAGCCCTTCTTTGGGTTAGTAACTGTTTCTAAAAATAATGCAAAATTGAGAGTGTATGCACCCAAGAAGAAGCTGGAAATTACAGGACTATGAAAGAAGAGCAGGGTGCTTTCCTTTAGGTCTTATTTGAAAAATAGTTTGACCTAATGGTGTCTCAAAATTTGGGAGATCTGAGTTCTCCAAACAATAAGCTGTGAGTAGACCTCATTCACCTGTATTTTATAAATCCTGTTTCTATTCATACATTTGTTGTATCAAAGCAACATGTGAAATTTTACTGCATCAATTTTGGTCTCATTTTTCTCACCTCCTATTTTTGACTCTATGTCTTTTTACAATTTTTGCCTTGAGTCTATTTCACTAGTATCAACTGCCTCCTCCAAGATTCTATTTCTGTGCTGTGCAATATTGTAATCTCTAACCACATGTAGCTGTTAACTTTACATTGATGTTAAAATCAAAACTAAAAGGTTACTTCAGCTTTCAGGTCAATACTGGAAGCACCAGACAAATTTCATAAGCTCAAGAGCCACATATGGCCAGTGGTTTCTGTAATGGACTGTGTAGAGATAGATGAACTGAGAGACCATTATCTTCATTGCATACAGCACCATTTAGCATGTTGATCTGTACATTAGGTATTTCTTCTGTTTTTTTTTAATTTATCTATAAATAACTGATTTTCTGCTTCTCCAATGCTATTCCTCAAATGCTGTTCACATCATATTTCTTTTGACTTCTTAAGGTAATTGCTTATATTTTTAGTATTTTCTACAATATAAGGCAAGTAAATATCCAATGATATTGGTTTAGCTTTTCCTCTCTTCCAGAATGAGGTGCTTTCATATATAAATTTATTGGGTAATTGTGGAATCAATTCCATCTTCAATGGTGTTTAATTTCTTTGGATATATTGGAAGTGAATATCAAGAGAGATGTTCTATATGATCCAATATGAGAGGGTAGGCTTTGATATATAGTTTGAGTTCATTCTTTGTTTGTATTAAAGCTATTTTGTTTTATACCATGATTTTCAATCCGTGTATTGCTAGAATGTAAGAGGCAAAGAGAAAAGAATATTTCCTTTTTTTGAACTGTCCATTTGTGTCTGTAATATCTGGACTAATGCCTTGTCCATTACTAGTGCTGAGATTTGAGAAGGCCCACTAAATAACATCTCTTTAACTCACTGCATTTCTGAATAAAAAGAAGATAAATGGCTGGTGAGTGGAGATCAGATATCAGAATTTTTTCAAAAGAGATGTGGGGCAACATGGTTTTGGTGGTGGAAACAAAGAGGTGCCTTACAATGAAATACAGCCCTAGCAGATCTGTCCAGAGACCTAGAAGGGCTGGGCAATGAGAAGCCTGCATCTGCATGGCAATGAATGCTTTTATATATAACAGTGACATTGAGGATGCAGAACACCAGCTTTCTGGTGTCCCTTGAAGAGATCAGCAGGGAGAACCTAAGCAGAGCACTCACCCAACCTAAAGGCAACAAGGACTTATGTCACTATTTTGCTTTGCAAAAAATTTGTACAATATTTTTTGTACAATATATTTTTGAATCAATGGAGGCATGAATGATCTGGCAGTATTAAAATTTTCATTACATCTCCTCAAGAATGTGTAGAATATGTTCTTTGTAACACACCTCCTCTCCATTTCATGAGATAAATCCTATTGACTCCATACTGAAGTCCACTTTGAAATGAGTTTGCTTTGACTTCTGTCACTTAATATATGTCCTTGTCACAGTCTACATTTGACCATGTAAATTCTTTTTTATTCATCAATATATAACACCTACTATATGCAATAATTCTCTAGGTCCATTCCTTCTTGTGATTTTGAGAAAGATTTATGTGTTTATAATATTATAAGTGTCATAATAGGATTCCCCAAAGGATTTGTAGGCATTCTCCAATATCTCATTGATTTGGGGAAATTTGCCACCATATTTCACTTCTATTTCTTCTTTTCCTGATGGTAAATATCATTGAATTACAAACAGTGTGAAGGAAATTTGTTGAAGAATTTCTATTTTTACATTTCTTTATCCACACACAGAGTGAGGACCCCAAAACTCTAAATTAAGTTTCTCTTATTTAAAACTTTTATTGAATTAAATCATAAAATTATTTTTTATATCATTCACTTTGCTATCTTTCCTTTCAACATTGATTTTTATCAGGAGTGAATATGTTTACAATAGCTTTCTTATAATCTCAACTCATTTTAAAACGTTTTCTTTCTTTCTTTTTCTTATCCTCTTTTTTATGGATATCCTCTCTGTATATATGTGTGATATTTTAGAAATGTCTCTTTTCCTTTGTTTTATATATCAGTGTGTACCTTATCTTAGATACCTCTCTTGTGTTTTTTCATTAAGTCTTAGAACTTTGAAAATTTTCTCTTTTCAAGATAGTTTTAAAAATTCAGAAATCTTTATCCTCCCAAATAAATTTGATGATTGACTTTTCCATTTCTGCAAAAAAAAAATTGCTATTGAAACATTGATTTGGATTGTATTGATACTATAAGTCATTTTGGGTAGTATTGACTTAATAATATTTAGTTTTCCAATTCATGAACATGGAATTTCCTTCCACTAATTTTGAGATCCTTCAATTTCTTTTAGGAAAGTTTTGTAGTTTTCCATTTGTAAGTCCTTTATACCCTTGGTTAAATTTATTACTAGGCCAATCCCTTAGTCAGTCCCTTGCACCTTGGGAGTCATTCAGAGACAGCATGGCCCAGGTCCCTCCTGCCAGAGATTTTAGAGCTACACAGAACAATGAGTTAGAAGTTCATGCATATCAAAGCACAGGGACTTTAGCCAACAGAGATCCAGGACAGAACACAAATTGCTGAGATATGCTTCATACAAAAGGACTCCCATATAAAAAGTATAAAGAGAGAGACCATGGCAAAAGGGTTGGCAAAAGCTGCACATAGAAAATCCAGTTTCTGTCGGCTAGATCACTGAATAATAAAACAGACTTTTCTGGATTGACCCACCTTTATATATTGACCCCATCTGGATATAATGGGGGCATGATATGCTAGCAGGGAAGAAACTGGAGGCAGGAAAGCATCACAGAAAAAAAAGGTGTTGCAGGCCCTGAACTTCTGTAAGACAAGATGGGGCCTAGAATTGAAATGTATAAGGAAAAGGGGGCATTGAATAAGAGAGAAAATTTAAACAACTTATAGGAGCTGAAGAGAAAGTTCTGCAGAAAAACACAGAAAAGATCAAGATTCCCAGAGAAGGAACAGAAGAAAGGAAGCTTTCTCCTGGAGACATAACAATTGCAAAAATGAACAATCTTGAAAATCATACCACATACTCAGGGAAAGAATCAGATGAAGAGCTGAAAAAATCTGAACAATTAAACATGAGCTACTCTAAAGGAGCAGAATAATTTGGATCAGAATTTAAAGAACAAGCTTAACACAAACTCAATAAACAATGAAACCCTTGACAAAAGGGAGAAATGGACCTTCAGAGTTAATTCATCAAGGTAATCAGATGCCTAGATCTCAGCAAAAAAAAACAAGCCATACTAAGAAACAAGTGTAAATGATTCAGTCAATAGAAAAAATTAAAAGTTCAGGGAAGACACAGAAATTGGAACAACTAAACAAAGAACTTCAATTAAGTCATGTAAATCAACTTAAGGAAATGAAGAAAAATATGGATATAGAACTAAAGGATATTAAGAAGACAATGTGGACTCCCAGGAAAATGACAGATTAGAAAAGCACGGGATTCTCTTCTCCTCCAGAAAAATAGCTAGAGATCAGGCTGAAACAACCTGGAAAAATATCTTCTAGGGTTTAGGACACCAGGTGAAGTCTTGACACTAACCAGAGGACAGAGGGACAAAGGAGGGAAAATGCCATGACAGAACAATCAGCAGCAGCTGCTGCCAGCACCCGTCAACATACTAAAGACATTTTAGAATTCTTGGGCATCTGGGCTTGTGGCTACAGACAAAAGGGTCCAAGGATCCTCCAGCCAAGGAAAGGGGAGAGAAAGGGACACAGACTAAGGCTGACTCAGCTTCTGACCCAAAAGTTTGGTCTGCTGTGTACCACCAGCCCTTCCAGGCCAGGTGGGACCACAATATGTTTTGCCCTGATAGCCAGCAGAGCACTGGAAAAATCTGACCCTCTCAATCTCCCTCTCTCTGAGCCAGGACTGATTTTTGACATTACACCTCCCCAGCAAAGGGGAGATACAGGGACACAGCCTAAGGTTGACTCAGCTTTTGACTCACAACTTTGGTCTGCTGTATCCCAGGAGCAATTCCAGGCAGGTGGGGCTGCACCATTGTTTGCCCTGGGAGCCAGCAAGGGGCTAAAGATATACCACTCTCCCAAGCTCCTTCTCTACTAACTGGGACTGATTGTTAAGGACTCAGAAAGGAGTGGAAATATTTCCTAACTGGGAAAAGGGTGGTAGCTTGCAGAGAAGGCTGGAAAACTGTCACTGAGAAAATTTTAATTACAACTCTTTTAGCCTCCCAGCAGGAAGCTCTATCATATAGATCTAGTATGTGTTGTAACAAATACACTCAGGCCAGGCACTGAACTGAGAGCTGCCAAAGAGCACCATCTGCTGACAGACCAAGGAAGTGCACATGAGAAAGTTAAAAATAAGAGGGACTTTTTCCAGCTTTTATAGCTCCCCTCCCCAATGCCCTAGGAGGTGGGTCTGCAACCAATTATTGGGTCCACAGCCCAGTTTGGAGCAACTAGTAGGGACAGTTCTAAGAATCCAGGTTGAGCCAAGAGTAAAAAAGAAATGGTAAAACACAGCCTCCTGCCACTAAATGCCTACAAAAGAGAAAGAATTTGAGCATTTGTGTAAACTCCATCCTAATCAGATGAGTAGACATCAGGAAAAAATGAGAACCCATACTAAGAAAATGGAAGATTTAGTCCCAGAAAAATAATATATCAAAGCCTCAGAAAAGACACAGGATTTGAGAGAACTAGTTAGCAAAATACACAAAAATTTCCAAAATCAAATTAATGAGTTGCAAGAAAATATGGCTAAAGAAATGAATGACATCAAGAAGATATTGAGTAATCACAAAGAAAAAATTGAAATCATGAACGGAAATGTAACAGAGCTCATGCTAATGAAAGCCACAATATATGAGATAAAAAGCACACCATAGGCATACAACAGCGAACTTTAAATGATAGAAGAAAGAATAAGTGATGCTGAAGACAAAACAATAGAATGGAAGAAAGAAAAAGACACAGACAGAAAAATGGAAAAAACGATCAGGGTCTCAGAGACTTGAATGACAACACAAAATGCAAAAATATTGTGGCATGGGAGTTCCAGAAGGAGAAGAGAAGGGAAAAGGAGCAGAAAGAATATTTGAGGAAATAATAGGTGAAAATTTCCCAACTCTCACAAAAGAAATGAACTTACATGTCCAAGAAGTGCACTGTACCCTAGTCAGAATGAATAGGAAAACACCTACTCCAAGACACATACTACTCGGAATGTCAAATGTCAAAGATAAAGAGAAAATTCTCAGAGCAGAAAGGGAGAAGCAAACCATCACATATAAGGGATGCCCAGTAAGACTTAGCAAAGACTTCTCTACAGAAACCATGGAGGTGAGAAGACAGTGGTAAGATATGGTTAGGATACTGAAAGAGGAAAACTGCCAGTAGAGAATTTTTTATCCAGCAAAATTATCCTTCAAATATGATGGTGAGTGTAAAATATTCACAAGAAACAGAAACTAAGAGAGTTTGCAAAAAAGAATCCAACTTTGCAGAAAATACTAAAGAAAGCTTTAGAATCTGAAATAAAAAGACAAGAGAGAGAAACCTGGAGGAGTGTATAGAAGAAAAAATAACAGAAAGGATAAGCAAAAGAGTAAAAATTCTGGCAAAAATATGATATAACATATGAATATGAAAAAATAAAATAGTGGAAGTAAATAATGCATTTACAGTAATATCATTGAATGTGAATGGATTAAACTCCCCAATCAAAAGATACAGGCTGACAGAATGGATAAAAAACATGATCCATCGATATGCTGCTTAAAAGAAACTCACCTTAGAGGCAGGGATACAAACTGATTGAAAGTGAAAGGCTGGAAAAAGATACTCCATGCAAATAGTAACCAAAAAAGAGCAGGGGTAGCTATACTAATATTGGACAAAACAGACTTTAAATGCAAATATTATGAGGTAAAGATTGCCATTATAAATTAATAAAATGAACAATCCACCAGGAAGATATAACAGTCATAAATATCTGTGCATCTAACCAGGGTTGTCCAAAATACATGAGACAAACTCTGGCAAAACTTAAGGGAGAAATAGACATCTCTAGAGTAAACATTGAAGGCTCCAAAACCCCACTCACATCATTAGATTGAACAACTAGACAGAAGATCAACAAGGAAGCAGAGAATTTGAACAATATGATAAACAAGCTAGACCTATACAGCACACTGCATCTAAGCAGTGGGTTATACATTTTTTCTCAAGTGCCCATGGATCTAACATAAATATCACAATTCATTTAATAACAGAACATACATTTCTCACGAGTGTGCATGCATTATTCCCAAAGACTGACCACATGTTACGGGACAAAAAGTGTCTCAATAAATTTGAAAGATTGAAACTACTCAAATTAACTTCTCCAAACACAACAGAATGAAACTGGAAATCAATAATAGAGACTGGAAATGTAAAGATATGTAGAATTTCAAAAATTCAATCTTAAAGAAAGAATGAAAGAAGAAATCACAAGGTATGTTAGGAAATATCTTGAGATAGAAAATGAAAACACATATCAAAACTCATGAAATGCTAGAAAGGCAGTGTTCAGAGGAAGTTTGTAGGTCTAAATGCTTACATTTAAAAAGAACTATACTAGGACACTCATCTTGGGCATGTCTCCAAGATCATGCCCTGCAGGCATAAGCAGGTTATGCCTAGCTAAAGCCAGGTAAGAGAAAATCAAATCAGAGTACTCAAACATTGGCTTACTTACTTCAACACATACAATATAGTACCATGGATGAGGGAAAGTCTATTCAATAGGAAGTAGATGGGGCATTCCTATTAATGGGGGGATTCCCAAGGCCATGAACACATAACCAGGAAAAGATTCAGACTCAGAACATACTGAAAGGAGCCTGTGCTTTTACTTCAGGCTTCTTTATTAGGAAGGAGGGCTAAACTCTGAAGGAGAGCTGAAAACAATATAGAGCTGATTTTCAAAGACTGTAAAAGATGATATTTGCTTTGGTTTGCTTGTTTTAATTAGCATCTGGAACTCAAGGAAATCTCTGTCATATCACTACTTGGATACAAAATTAAGGAACAGACAGCTCAGAGACTAAATCCAAGATTTAACCAATTAAAATATTGAAATGCACATTGTGCAAAAAAGATTAAAATCTAATCAAAGAAACAAGAATTTACAACTCATCTCAAAAAATAAGATAAAGTTTCAGAAACCATCAAAGAAGAATGTGAGATTTTGGACATACCAGCCACAACTTGAAAAAAATAAAATGACCTACATACTCATAAAACCAATGGAAAACACAGATTAATAACTAAGGAATATCAGGAAAATAATGATTCAACAGAATGAGAATATTAAAAGAGAGAATTTTTTATAAGGAAAAACAAACAAACACACACAAACAATGGAGTTGAAGATCACAGTAAATGAAATGAAAAATTCCTACATAGTTTCATCAGCAGATTAGAGCTGACAGAAGAATCAATGAACTTAAAAGATAAGACAAATTATATTGTTCAGGCTGATGAGGAGAAAGTAAGAAGAATGACAAGTTGAACACAGCCTAGCAGACATATGGGGCACAACGAAGGTGTGAATATTCAGATTATGGGAGTCCATGAAGGAGAAGAAAGAAAGGAGCAGAAGGAGTATTTGAAGAAATAGTGGCAGAAACCACCCCAATTATAAAAATGAAAGTGAATATACACATTCCAGAAGTCCAACAAACCACAAACAGGATAAATTCAAAGAGAACCATACTCAGACACATGGAAGATGTGATGGTTAGGCTAATGTGTCAACTCAGTCAGGTAATGGTGCTCAGTTGTCTGGTCAAGCAAGCACTGGTCTTACTTTAATACATGGGCATTTCATTGACTTTAATCATCACAGAGTTGATTGCATAGATGGGTGGTTACATCTACAATCAACTGAGGAGTTTGCCATCAGCAATCAGTAATGTCTCATCCAAACAGATTAAGGCCTTAAAAGGGGAAGTGATTTCAGCATTCAAAGAAAGAATTCCCATCTCTACTTCAGACAGCCAATGTCACCTGGGAATTCATTAAGGATTTTCATCAGAGACCCTTGTTCATAGCCTGCTCTAAAAATTTCAACTTGTCCATCCCCATGGTCATATGAGACTATTTTATAAAATCTCATACTATTTACAGATATCTCTTGTCAATTCTGTTTCCCTAGAGTACCCTAACTAATAAAGTAGTCAAACTGTTGAATGCCAAAGACAAGGACATTGTTCTGAAAGTTGCAAGATAAAAGCAATATTTTATATACAAGGGATTCCAAATAAGATTAAGTTCCAATTTATCATCAGAAACCTTGGAAGAAGTCAGTGGGATGAAATTTTTAAAGTGCTGAAAGAAAATAAATGTCAACCAAATTTTTTATCTCATGAGACAGTCTTCCATAAATTAAGATGGGATTAATATTCCCAGATAATTGAAAGTTGTGGTCAGGTATCATTACTAGATTTGAAATACAGTGAAAGCTAAAGGACATTGTTAAGAATAAAAGAAATGAAATTTGCCCTTGGATCAAAGAGGCTTAGAGAAATAAACTGTTTTATATTGTTTAAGAGCTACCTCATGAAAGCCTACTTGTTACTCTAATGTGGCCTCTCTCTAAGTGAAAATCAGCATATAAACACACTACCTTCCCCTTGGCATGGGACATGACTCCAGAAGATAAGATTCCTTGGTACCATAGGATTTTTACCAAGCACTGACTAGAAATGAATCTGGAAAAAGACCTTGACAAAAAAGGGAAAATATTAATTAACAATGAGTTTTTATGACTAAGAGATTTCAACGTGAGTCAGAAGGTTATTCCAAAGGATATATTTATACACATCTCAGCAGGATCTTATTGACTGCCACAGTAAACAGTAAACAGTGTCACAACCAGAGCTCCTGAGGGCTCTAGTGATATCTTGACACTATAGGCAGAACAATCTCAGGAATTTGGCACCCTGTCAATGGGCCTTACTTTTTAATATTTACTCCCCAGTGTAACAAAATTAAACTCATTCGTAATTTCCTTACACATGGCTCTTCTGCCCCTTTTATTTGAACCTATAATTAGCACTATATTTGTCAAATATATGTCCTAGAGACTTAAATCTTTGCTCTGTTCACATACCAGAGTATCTCAGCAGAGTCACAACACCTACCTTCCAATTCATCAGACCCAACCAGGACAACTAACAAAAGGATGATGATGGACAACACCCATCCCAGAAAGTGGAGAGTGTCTGCAACTGCAAGTAATACAGCATCATCCAACTGCTTCATGAAAGCTAAGTCCCCGCTCATTCAGAGGCAGGATGGGCATCACCATCCCCAAATCTTCAAGATTGAGGAATGAACAATCATAAGGGTGAAAGCAACTATGGAATAAAATAGACATTATTTTTCTAGCAATGAAGAAATCTTGTCACTGATATGAAGGCAGTGGCCCCCAGAGGTTCTGAGGGGAGGGACAGGGAAGAATAGTGCAACATGGGGGCATTTTTTGGATATTGGAATTGTCCAGCATGACACTACAATGATGGATACAAGCCATTATACATCTTGTCAAAACCTATAAAATTATGCAAGGCAAAGTGTACATTACAATGTAAACTATAGTCCTTGGTTAGTAGAATGCTTCAACATGTGTTCAGTAATTGTAACAAATGTACCACACTAATGAAAGTTATTGTTTAAGTGGGAATGTATGGGAGGGGGAGAGTATATGGGAATCCCCTATATTTTTATGTAACATTTATGTAATATAAAACTTCTTTTAAAAAAAATTAAAAAATAAAGATAAGTACAACACACACACAAGTAGCACAATTAGAAAAATGTACTATCATCAATTCTAACAAATATTCCACAACAATGCAAGGTTTGGTGGTGGATTGGTTTGTGGGAATTCTATATTTAATGCATGATTGTTCTGTAAACACACAACTTCTCTATTAAAAAAAAAGATCACTGCAAAGGAAATCATATTGGTAATTATATACAACAATAATACTCTATTTTATGTTTGGTAACTCCAATTTTTACTTATTACAATTCATAAAGTTCAAATGCATAAAAAGGAATGTTAAATCTGGGGTTCTGAATGTACAACAAATATATAATTTAACAAGAACAACAAAAGTTGGTTGACATAGCGGTTAGGAATAGTGTATATGCTACAGAATTTAAATTGGAAAAAATCAAACATGATCGTTACAGATTTAAGATAATAAATTTAAGCCCCATAGTAACCTTAAATAAAATATCTGAAAAATAGGAACAAAAGTAAATGAGAAAAAACTCAACATTGTGCATTAAAGAAAGTAAAAAAAATACAAAAATAGGCTTTAATAAAAGAAGTGAGAGTCAAAAAAGTTACGACTAAAAACAAACAAATAGAAAAATGGGAGAAAAATTCCTGCATTATCAGTAATCTCTTAATTGTAAATTGTTTAAAATCTCCATTCAAAATGCAGAGATTAGCAGAATTGATAAAAACATAACCCTTAAAATCTTTATAAAACATTTATCTTCATTCAAAGCACAAGTAGGTTGAAAGTGAAAAGGTTGGAAAAATATTCCATGTAAGCAGTAACCAAAAGAGAGTTGGAGTACCTGTATTAATGTCAGGTAAGGGAGACTTTAAATATAAAGTGATTAAGAGGACAAGAAGAATAGTATATACTTATAAAAAAAACAATTGAACAAAAAATATAATAATTATAAATATATGAATTGGTGGTAGTTTGAGACTGTATATATCTCAGAAAACCATGTTCTTGGACCTGGTTTACTTCTGAAGGCATGAATCTCTTGTAGGTGGGACTGCTTGGTTAAAGTATTTAAGTAAGGTGTGACCTCAGGTGGATTTTAATCCTTTATCAGGAATCCTTTATAAAAGGATGAATAAACATAGAAAAAAGCCTGCAAACCCACAAAGCCTGAGAGAGAAGGTCCTGAAGCCCAGAGGCTGGAATCAGCAGAGTGCAGAGACACAGAGAGAGGAACCTACTTAAGACAGAAAGTCATAAATGGAGCAGCCAGAAGCTGAAAGCAATGAAGCCTGGAGGAAAAGGCAGGGAGAAACAGTTGCTGTCATTGTGTTCTCCACTTGACAGGAGTCCAGGATCACCAGCAGCCAATATTCATGGAGGAAGTATTGCCTGATTTGGACATTTTTCTCAACCTCATAACTATGTTAATAAACCCCCATTGTTGGAAGCGGGTGTGGCTCAGTGGATAGAGCCCCCGTTTACCATATGGGAGGCCCGGGTTCACGTCCCGAGGCCTCCTTGTGAGGGCACGCCAGCCTGAGGGGTGTGGTGGGCTGATGCAGCAACCTCATGGCAGGAAGCCGGTGTGGCGCAATGGATAGAGCACCCGTTTACCATATGAGAGGCCCCGGGTTCACTTCCCAGGGCCTCCTTGTGAGGGCAGGCTGGCTCACGCGGCGCCGTGGGCTGATGCGGCAAGACCTCACAGCAAGGGGGAGATAAGCAGACACAGAGAAGACACGCAGCGAATGGACACAGCAGCACAAGCAGCAAGGGGGGGATAAATTAAAAAAAAAAATCCCCATTGTAAAAGCCATACCATTTCTGTAATATTGCCTTGACAACCTTTAGCAAAGTAAAACAAAATCTAACAAAATATATGAAGCAAGCATTGAAAAATTTAAAGGGAGACCTACAATAATGGTAGCAAACTTCAAAACAGCAAAATAAATAATGGATAAAATATCTACACAGAATGTCAGTAAATACATAGAACACTTCAATGATATCATAAACCAACTAGTCCAAACAGATATGAGTAGAACAATTCAGCCAACAGGAGAATATGCTACTCTATTGCACATGATCATTATCCAGGATAGACCACAAGTTTCAATGAATTAAATTTTTTGAAGTTATACAATTACCTTCTATAACCACAATGGAATGAACCTGGATATCAAAAATGAAAAGGCACTAGAAAATTGAAAATATGTGAAAATAAACCATATATTCTTAGAAATGAATAGTACAAAGAAGAAGTCATAAAGGTAATAGATATATCTTAAGGCAAATGAAAAAGAAAATGGGACATAGCAAAACTTATAGGATGCATCAAAGACATCCAAAATATTTGAGTGTGTATTCCCTAACTCAATCTGAGACCAACACCCTAAAACCAAGTCAGATAATATAATATACCACAAGAACAGAAAATCACAAATATCTCTTACAGCTATAGATGCAAAAACCTTCAACAAACAAAGAATCAAGCAGCACATTTAAAGAATTATACACCGTGATCAATTGGGGATTCATCACAGGTATGCAGGAGTCATTCAACATAAGAAAATCAATTAATTTAATACACTAAATTAACAGAAATCTGGAAAAATTCTGATTATCTCAATTGATGTTGAAAAGGCATTTGATAAAATCCATATCAACACTTTTTAAATTTTTTAAAAATTATTTTTAAAAGATACTTAGATTACACAAATGTCACATAAAAAATATAGGGGTTTCCAATATGCCCTACTCCCCACACCTCCCACATTTTCCCACATTAAGAACAGCCTTCATTAGCAAGGTACAATCAAAGCAATTGATGAAGTCATTTTGAAGTATTGTCACTATGTGTGGATTAAAGTTTAAATTGTAGTTTACACTCTCTCCCCCCCAATTCTGTAGGTTATGGCAAGATATATAATGGTCTGCATCTGTCATTGCAATGTCATTCAGAACAATTTCCAAGTCCTGAAAATGGCCCCATTTTACACCTGTTTTCCCTCTTTTCGATAAAACACTTAGAAAACTAGGAACCAAAGATTTCCTCAACATAATAAGATGCTTATAAGTAAAGCCATAGCTAATTTCATATTCAATGCTGTAAGACTGAAAAATTTCTCCATTAAGTCAGGAACAAGACAAGGATGTCATCACTGTTAATGCTGTATTGGAATTTCTAGCCAGGGTAATTATGCATGAATTAGAATTAAAAGTTATCCAAATTGGAAAGAAAGAAATAAATCTTTCTTTATTTGCAGATGCCATGATCCAATATAGAGAAAATCATGCAAATTTCACAGAAAAAATCTTTTAGAGAAAAACAATGAATTGATCAAAGTAGCAGGGTATAAGATCACACAAAAATGAGCAGCAGTTCTACACACTAGTAAAGAACAATCCGGACAGGAAAGCAAGAACAATATTCCATTTACTATAGCAACAGAAAGAATCAATACTCTATGACCAGATTTAACCAAAGATGAAAAAGAGTTTTACACAACACACTAAAAAATATTGCTCAAAGAAATTGAATTAAACCTAAAATAAACAGGGCTCTCTCTGCCTAGAGAAGCCCTCACCAAATCTTGGTGTGCATTTCCATCTTTCTCTCCCATTTCTCAACAAGCTCTGTTCTTTATCCCATTTCCCAAATAAATTCTTTTTACTGGCATAACTAAATTGGTATGTTCTAAATTCATTTATGCAACATAGCCAAGAACCTAGAGGAATCCAACACTTCTCCGTCTTCATTGACACTAGCCCACCCCATCCTTCAGTCTAGCCTTGCTTAACTCTAACCTTCCAGGTAGGTTGAAAGTACTATATATTAGAATTCAGAAAATTCCTTCAATTAGTCTGTACCTATTGTGTGCCAGGACCAGGAATATAGTAGAGGTCAAGGAAACAAAGTTGTTGCTCTCCCAAAATTTACATTCTAGTGGGGAAGACAATTAGATCAATATATAATTTCAGGTAGTGTGGATCAGATGTAGCTCAGTGGTTGAGCACCTTCTTCCCATGTACCATGTTCTGGGTCCAATCCCCAGTATCTTCTTTTAAAAGAAAGAAAATAAAGAGGACATCTCTCATCATAGATTGTAAGAAAAATATTAAGATGTTATTTATATCCAAAGCAAGTTACAGACACAATACAATCTCAATCAATATACTTGCAGCCATCTTTGTACCTATGTAAAAGACAATCATCAAATTCATTAGGGCAATGAAATCAGAACCACAATGAGGTATGACTTCACACCAACAAACATAGTTATCATTTTTAGAATGGAAAATATTAAGTCCTAGCAAGGATGCTGGGAAACAGGAACCCTCAAACATTGTGGGTGAGAATGTAAAATGGCACAGCTGCCATGGAAAACACTTTAGCAGTTACTTAAACAGTTAAACTTAGAACTACCACATGACCTCACAATCCCACTTCTAGATATATACCAAAAAGTATTAAAAACAAGGACTCAGACATTTGTACACCAGTTTTCATAGGAGCATTATGAAGACAATAGCCAAATGATGAAAGCATACTAAAAGCCCATTACTAGGAAATGGATAAATAAAACATGGTATATATACACAATAAACTATTATTCAAACTTACAAAAACAATGAAGTTCTGATATATGCTGCTACATTGATGAACCTTGAAGATATCATGTTGAAGGAATTGTCAGTGTAGCAGTTTGATATTGTTTATGAATTCCAAAAATAGATATTGGATTATGTTTGTGAACTGGTCTGTTCCTCTGAGCATATTAGATTGAATTTGATTCAGCAGTTTCACTTTTACTTAATTAAATTATGACTTGGGATTTGATTGGGCCACATCATTAGGACTTTGAGTTCCCACTCCCTTGGTGGGGACTCACAGAGAAAATGACAAGGCCAAGTAGACAGAGTTTTGATCCTGGATTATGGGAAGTAAGCACAGAGAGATGGCTCCATTAGATATGGCAGAGGCCCAGGGAAGAGAGATGAGCTGTTTGTCTGACAGTTTACACCTGGTCTTGTGGAGAGAGAAAGGCAGTTGAGCCCAGAGAGAAATGAACTCTGGGAGAGAGACAAGACTTGTCCCATCCTGAGGCTGAGATTGGAAGAAGCTGGGACCATGGAGCCTTGGGAGAAGGAGGAAGACTGAATCCTCACAGACATCACCCACCATCTTGCATCAACACATGGCAACAGGCTTTGGTGAGGGAAGTAACTTATGCTTTATGGCCATGTGACTGTAAGCTTCTACCCCAAATAAATACCCTTTGTAAAAACCAACCCATTTCTGGTATTTTGCATCAGCACCCCTTTGGTTGACTAATACAGTCAGGCATATAGAGAAAACTGAGAAGTGATTCTACTTACATAAAAAAGAGTATGAAAACTCATAGGGACAGAAAGTAGAGTATAGGTTATCAGGGATAAGGATAGGAGGAGTATGAGGGGTTAATGCATTATGGGTTTATGGTTTCTGTTTGGGGTGGTGGTAAAATTCTGGAAATGAATGGTGTGATGGTAGCAAAATATTGTAAATATGATTATTCCCACTGAAAAGTAAGTTTGGGAGTGTCTAGATGGGAAAGTATATGTTATATACATGTTTAAACAATTAAAAAGAAAGAGCATCTAAAGAGTCAGTGACATTTAAATGAAAACATGATCCTACATGGGATTTAACAATGGAGGAGAAAAGACTCCAAAGGACATTAGTGGGGCATATGAAAAAACTGGAATACAAACTCTAAGCTTTATGTCAATATTAAAATTCTGCAACTTCTTAAATGTACTTAAGGTAATTACATAAGTGGATAGCCTTGTTTCTAAAACATATACATTGAAATATGATGTGTATTGTATTGCATGATGTAATCAACCTATTCTCAAATGTTTAGAAAATGATAGATAAATGGAGAGATAAAATGATATGGCAAATGTGGAAAAATGTTACACATACAATAAAACTAGCAAAATGGACAATGTAAGCCCTTCTTTATAAATAATTACTTTAAATGAAAATGGATTAAACTCTAAATAATTAACTTAGAGTTTGACCTAATGGGTAAGTGTATACTATTGTCTCTAAGAGTTTCACTTTTGATACAAAGGTACAAATAGATTGACAGTGGAAGAACAGGGAATTTTTAGCAATACCAATTATAAATACTAACCAAAAGAAAGCTGGGCTGGCTATAGTAAAATCAGACAAACTTAAGACAGATATTGTTATAAGAACAAAGAATTATATATCTAGAATAAGACCAAACTGTCAAGAAGATATCATAATGATAAACAGATATTCAGCACAAAAATATATGACTATATTGATAGGAGAAATTGTTCTACAAAAATATTTGAAGACATCAATTACTAACTTTCATATATGGTTAGAAAAACTACACAGAAGATCAATGTGGAAACACAGGACTTGTCAAAACTATAAACCAAATAGACCCAGCAAAATATATACAATTAAAGATGGAACTTTCCCAAGTAAAACAACATGTTACCATATAACATTTACAAAAACACTGATAGTATAAGTATCTTTGTTGAACAAAATGGAATGAAACTAAAAGCAATAACAAAATAGAAATTGGAAAATTTACAAATAAGTGCAAATTAAACAACACACTTTTAAACACCCAATGAAAGTAACAGAAAAAAATAAGGGAAATTAGAAAACACTTGGAGATAAACAGAAAAGAATATACAACATATTTTTAAAGAAATAAAGACGTAAATTAAATGAGGAACTGGGAAGAAAATGGCAGTAGGGAATCACTTTAAATAATTATATTCAGTATCTATACAAATTATGAAAACAAATGTTTATCACACTGTTATTTATAACACCAAGGATTTATGAAGAAGCTAAATAAAAATCAATAAAAACACAGTTAAATATTTTGGTATACAGCTATAAAATTTAAAAATAGCCTGCAGACATTATAAACAAGATACTTAAGCTGTATAGTTCTGTGAAACAATAAAAAGAAAATTATGAAATAGTAAAAAGAAAAGCACTTATAGCACACTAAGGAAACATTGTTGATAGAGAAATGTATAGTCATGATAACCTACATAAGAAAAGGACAATCTCAAATCCATAACTTAATTTTAAACCTTAAGAAACTGTAAAATAAGAGCAAAATAAAGCCAAACCAATCAGAAGAAAGGAAATCATAGCCACTATATTGAAGTATGAAGTAGGGAATTGAACCAACAAAACCAAAAGTTGGTTCTTTGAAAAATTCAACAAAATTGAAAAACTTATAGTTAGTTGATTAAAAATAAAGGATAAATTTACTAAAATCATTAATGAAAGTGGTGACATTACCACCAACCTTACAGAAATAAAAAGGATTCAATTAATTAAAAGAAAATTGTCAAGTTAGACAACTTAGATAATATGAAAATATTCCTAGAAACATATCTTGCCTTCTTTTATTTACTATTAAAAATTCACTGCTCTGTAAAAAAAAAGATGTAGTGTATTTTTAGGTAATCAGGTATTAAATTTTGGCTGCACTTATGTAACTCACATTATTATATTGTCCTTTGCCTTTTTCTTCTGGTGATTCTACAACATTCTAGAGGATAGTTATGATCATTTTGAACCAGGTCTGTGCCAGTGATCAGGATTAGAAAGGGAAATAAAACAATCATTATTTGCCTAATGGAGTTTAAGTTTAGTTTCCAAAAGATAATTTAAAGTAAAATGCCAAGGTTAACTTGTGTACATAATACCAAAGGACTTCATTTATGGACATGGAAAAACCTTTTGGAAAAACTAGGGGTGTTAAGTGAAACCATAAGGATTTGGCTGGGCAAAGTCTTAGAAAATTTGTTTGGAATATGAATTGGCTTAATGGAAATATATACAAATCCCTAAGACAAGGGAGCCTGTTTTCACAGAAACTGAGAGCAGAATAGACTTCAGGCAAATGGGGGGGAGTGGATCAATGGATACTAATACTGTGGGTGGAGGTTAGATGGGGACCACAATATTGTTATAATCTCAGGATATTTCATCATAAAATGTCATTACTACAAATCAAAAACATGTTTTTCTGGGTGGAGGAACTTGACAGATATTTCATCTGGTTATCAAGTCCATATTACCAAGAGAGGGGGTGGGTGGTCCTCCAGTCCCTTCAATGAGTGGCTCTGAGAAAAGAACAGATTCAAGCTGTGATATTTCTCCTAGGAATGCAGGTCCTGAGTCTGCTCAAGAAGAAACATTGGGCAGACCCATGTTGGGATCACCTGTGCTCCTTAAGTTGGTCAAAGATGTGAAAGTGAGGGAATATCTCATAAAGAGCTCTAGTCTGAAAGACAATGGAAAAATACTATTGAAACTGTTTGGGGTTGTTGGAACAGTGGGTTAAAGTTGAAGGCATCTGATGATGGGATTACAGTATTGAAGTAATGGTAAATTTTGGATTTGGATTTCAGAGTATAGTGAGCAGCTGTGTAAAATGACAGCTTTTCACCAAACTTAGAGGGCTATGTCAGACCCAAGAAAAACTCAGACAAGTCCAGCTTGGTGAGAAAATGAGCATTTATTAAGGGGCTTATGTGGGGCTTATTTTCAGTGGTAGAAGGAATGATGATGGTTCCAATGCTGCTTATGGCCTAATCCTTGTCCTCAGTGGCAGGAAGAGAGACAGCACTTCCCAAGCTCAAAGTCCACACTTACAAAACTAGAGGGATATTTTATAGTACATGTCTACATGCAGTAGGGGAGGGCATGTAAGGGGGAGCATGATTTCCACAAAATGAAGTGTTTAGGACAGATATTAAAGGAATGGGTATTTACACTTTTATCAGGAGGACCAAAGTTATATAGCCAGAGCAACTACATAAGGGAGTTATTGTTATGATGAGGGTGGTCAAGCAGTCCACAGAACAGACTGTTCTTAGGGTTTCTTAGAAATAAATCTAAACATTTATGATACAAGATTTACTTAAGGGTCACAAGCTCACAAACAGTTATTTCTCAAGGCTTGCTTTGTAACTATTAAGGAATAAAATGATTAACCATTTACCACTCAATCCCCAGAATAATCTAGGTAGGGAATATTGTACCCTCAAGAAACTTTTGTTAATAAATTAATGTTTGATGAGTGAGCAAAGAGATTCAGAGTGGTTATTCTAACCCTACATGATATATTTATGTCAATTATGCTGAAACACTTTTAAGTTTTCTTTCCCTTGAGGATGACATTGGTGCTATGGCCCCTCTCTGCAGCTACTCACATATACACACACAGACAAATATGTTACAGCCTCCACCTGGGGCTTTAGGCACAACTTGGATCCCTTGCAGCAAACCTAGGTTGTAAAAATAGTTGATTGGAATAGGGGGCAAAATTCATCATTCAGTTCCTGGCCTCTCCAAAGAAAAATCTCATGCAGGTTTACCTTAAAAAGTGAACATTCTGTATGGGCAGCTCTTTCTTCCCCTAAGAAATTAATTGTTTAGGGCCTCTTATCCAAATAAACTGTGTTACATTACTGTGAGAGTAAGACTTTCAAAAGTGGTCTCCAAGGATCAGTGTTTTGAGGTTCCATAAATTAGTATAAGCATATGAGGCATTCTGAAAATGGGACCATCTCCACATCTGTAATATTAGTTCATTTACCCATTTGCTGTGAACTCTCTGTAATTATGCACAAAGCATCTTGGGATTACAATATTAATATATGGAAATAACCATTGCCTGGTGTAGCAGTTGGGCATTGTTTATGTATTCCAAAAATAGATATTGGCTTATGTTTCTAAACTGTTCTGTTCTTGTGGGCATGATTAAATTGATTAGGGCTTTGTGTATGCCACATCAGTAAGGCATTGAGTCCCTGCCACTTGTTGGGCAGGGCCTCACAGATAAAAGGCATGGCAAAGGACAGAGTTGGAGTTTTGATGCTGGAATTTTTTAGCTGGAGTCCTTGGAAGTAAGCACACAGACCAACTTGGTTGTGAGGAAGGAGAGAAGGCCCCAGGAAAAGAGATGAGCTGTTCACCTGGCAGTTCATAGCTGGCCTTGTGGAGAGAGGCAAAGTCTAGTGAGTTTCATAGTCTACAGCTGACCTTGTGGAGGAAACAGACACACTGAGCTGGGAGAGAAATGGATCCCCGGGAAGAGAGGAACACAAGAAGCATGAACTCTGGCAAACATTGGCAGTTGTCTTGCTCCAACATGTGGCAAAAGACTTTTGTGAGGGAAGAAACTTACACTTTATGGCCTGGTAACTGTAAGTTTCTACCCCAAATAAATACTGTTTATAAAAGCCAACAGATTTCTGGTGTTTTGCATCAGCACACCTTTGGCTGACTACTACAGAATTTGCTACCAAGGAGTGGGGAAGTGCTTTTGCAATTACCAAAATGCTAGAATGATTTTAAAATTGGTTAAGGGAAATTTTTTGGAGGAATTCTGGGATGCTTGATGGAAAAGTCCTAGATTGCTTTGCAATATGGAGGAATATGGAGCCAAATGTTATTTTTGATAAGGCCTTAGAAGGAAATAATTGTGAGACTTTTTACTAGGCCTTAGAAGTATACAATGAATCTATTTTTTGTAACTGGAGGAAAGGTGGTCCATGTTTTCAAGTTGCAGAGAACTTAGCAAGGTTAACTCCTGATGTTTTATGGAAGACAGAATTTGAAAATGGTGAGCCTGTGCATTTAGCTGAAGAACTTTTCAAAGGAAACTCAGAGAATGTGGCTTGGCTTCTCCTTGAAGCTTAAAGCAAAATGCTAGATGAGAGAAATACACTGTGTTAGTCAGCCAAAGGAGTGCTAATGTGAAACACCAAAAATGGGTTGGTCTTTATAAAGGGTATTTATTTGGGGTAGAAGTTCACAGTTAC
>JAQZBX010038669.1:0-23322 GCA_029593785.1 Cabassous unicinctus | reverse complement strand
ATATATATATATATATATATATATATATATAAAATAACATTTATGTAAACAAAAACAAAAAAAGTACAGTTGAGAACAATATGTAATTATGGGCTTATTAACCAAATACTCCTTGGATTCACTTTAACTTGCTATGACTCAAAGTCAAAATGTACTTACTTTTGAGAACATTACATTAGTATGGGCTCCTGTTCACAAATAATGCCTGGATTAATCTTATTTTGCTCTAACTCTAAAACAGTAGGTTTTTTTAGGGTAATGTGTGAATATGAGTGCCTTTTCACAAACACTGGACCTGGAAATTTTATCTAGACTTTGATTTGGCTTGTGGCATGAACTTGGACATGAAACTTATACCTGGCCCTCAATCCTGGACTAGATCTGAAATTTGGCCCCAAACTGGATCTCAATCCTTGGTCCTGGACATTGGACCAGTTTCTCAACCTGCACTTTGGAACTGGACCTCGGATCTTGACCTCTCAACTCAGACCTGTACCTCAGACCTGGAATTATGTCCTGGGATGAGAACCTGACCTTTAATATGAGTATTGGATCTGGAAATAGGACTTGAACATGAATCTTGAACCTAACCTGGACATTTGTCCTGTATTTTGCCAGTTCCTTGAACTTGACCTTAAAGCTAGAACATGATACTGGTCCTGATCCTGGACCTTGGACTTGGACCTTTAACATTCTCTGAACCTGGGCCTTAAATATGGACCTTCAACCTTGTGCCTGAACCTTAGCACTGAACTAAATTCAAACCTGAACTGTGGACTTAGACCTTGGATGTGATTCTGAAACTTGAGTTGGACATTGGCACTGTAACTGTACCTTGGACCTGGAATTTAGACCTGGAACATTGAACCTAAATCTTGTACCTGAATTTTTCCAGGTCCAATGTCTAGTCAAATCTAGGTCTGAGGTCCTATGCAAATACCTAGTGACCAGTTTCAAAATCAAGGTCCACGACCAGGTCAAAGTACCAGGTTCAAATTCTAGTTCAAAATCCAAGTCAAAACAGGCCTCATAGCCAATACAAAAGTCAAAGTCCAAGTTACAAAATTCAGATGCAGAGCCCAGGGCCAGGTGAAGGTACAAGGTCAAAGACCAGATCCAAAAGTCAAAGTCCAAGTTACAAAATTCAGATGCAGAGCCCAGGGCCAGGTGAAGGTACAAGGTCAAAGACCAGATCCAATGTCCAGGTCAAATATTAGGTTAATGATAATGGATAAATCAAGATGCAAGATAAAGGTCCAATACTGAAGCCTAAAGCCCAAGTCTAAGGTCCATGTTTAGTTTCTGAGGTCCAAGTTCCAGGTTCCAGGTCCTGGTTTCGATCTAGTTACTGGTCCAATGTTCAAGATCAAGGTTCAGGTCCAGATCCAATTATCAGTTCTAAATCAAGTCAATGCAACTAGACAAATCCATGTCTATTGTCCAAATCCAATGTCAAGTCCAAAATCAAGGTAAAATCCAGGTCTAAACTCCAGGTCCAAGGTCTTGGTCTGAGATGAAACTACAGATGAAAAATCTAGGCCCCGTGCTGTGATCCAAAGTCCAGATCAATGTCCAAGTCCAGGTCTCAGGTTAAGTCCAAGGTACCAGACAATTGTCAAGGACCAAGCTCAGATTCTGGTCCAGGTCAAATCCATACCCTAGTTCCAAATTCAATGTCAAGGACCAAGTCAGGCTTCAGGATCAAGGGCCAGTTTCAAGCTCTAGGTCCCAGGTAATGTCCATGTGCATATGTGAAACCTAGGACTGAGGTCCAGTTCCAGAGTCCAGGTCTGAGATACAAGTCATGTTAGAGGTCCATGTCCAATATCTAGGTCCAGGTTCACGGTCTACGTAAAAGGGCCTGGTCAAAGGTCAGGTTCATGGTCCTATAAAAATACAGGCACATGGTTGAGATGTAATCACAAGTTCCAAAAGCCAAGTCCAGATTCAAAGTCTATGTCAAGGTCCAAGGATAAAGACAAGCTTGTGACCTGAGATTCAGGTAAAAGTTCAGGTTCAAATTCTGGGTCCAAATTTCCAAAACAAGGTCCCAGGTTCAAATCCAATATTCAAGTCCAGGTGTAATGACAGGTCTAAGTTCCTGATCATATATAAGGCAAGGTCCAGGTTCCCATGCAGGACCAAGTCAAGGTCCTAGGACTACATCTAAGTCCAGGTCCAAGCTCAAGTCTACGTCTATGCTTCAGGTTTAGATCCATTGTCCAATTCTAACTGCATATCCATATCTATGGTCCCAATCATGACCTAGCCCCACCACACACCCAATTACTATCCACAAGCCCCCATACCCACCTACTCTTTACCCCATATTCACTGACTCACTACCTATCCCCATCTTCACATTATTTGTTACCTATCCACTGACCCACACCTATTTGCTACCTATACCCTACCTTATACCAACTCACTACCTACCCTCCAGCTTAATCACTCATTACCCACCCCACGTGCCATAATCACTAAGTAATTACCTCTGGACACATCAAGTTACTATGTATATACCTTATCCCATACCCACTCACTAACTGCCCTCTTCCCCATACCCATTCACTACCTACCCCCTGCCTCACACCCAGTCACCACCTAACCCCAGTCCTATCTAAATTCTCTCCCTACTCCCCATACTCACGCCTACTCACATCCCACCCCCAACCCACACCTAGTCAAGACCTAAACTCCTACCTAGACCCACTCACTGCCTACTGTCCTATCCCACACTGTCTACTCCACACCCATACCCACTCAACAACTAACCTTCCTGTATTAGTCAGGATTCTCTCAGGAAACAGTATCAACAGGAGATATCTATCAATAATATGAGATTTTATAAGAGTCTCACGCAACCGTGGGGATGCACAAATCCAGGTTCCTCAGGCAGGCTGCAAGCCTGGGGCTCCTATGAAAGTCCAATGAAAGGTCCTTGATGAGTTTCTGGAAGAAGCTGGCTGTCCAAAGATGAGCTGGGAAATTCTCTCTGAATGTTGAAATCACTTCCCCTTTTAAGGCATTCCACTGATTAGATAAAAGCGTCATCCATTGCTGATGCAATCTCCCTGATTGATGCAGATGTAATCAGCCATCAATGCAGTAAACTCACTGGTGACCAAAGTCCATAAATGGTCTTGTATTACAATTAGCCCAGTACTTGCTTGACCAAACACCTGGACACAATTACCTGGCCGAGTTGACACATTAGCCTAACCCTCATACTTCCCCACAGCCAATAATTTCTTATCCTCTGCTCCAAGCCACCCACTACCTACCCCTGTACCATTCCCACTCACAACTTACACCTATAACTGCACAGAAAGTGCACAATCATTAAATATAAGGTAAAATGGTATCAATCTGCCATTGCCTAATTCACCCATGGGTTCATTCTTTTATTCATTTCATAAACATCATTATATACCTCATGGAATTATTAAATCTCAGAAGTTGTTAAAGTTATTGAAAGAACAAATACAAACTAGACATAATTCCAGACCTCCAGGATATTTCAGTCTATATAAAGATATATATAAGTCAATATTATTATAATTAATTAAGTGGGTGCTAAGTTAGAGAAAAAGCTAGGTATTCTGACAAAACACAGGGACACCTAATTGACAGGAGAGGTCCAGGGTAAAAAAGAACTTGTTCCAAACCCTGAAACACAAGTCAATGTGAAGTAAAAAGAGCAGCATTTGCAAGTCTCAGGGGCCAGAGAGAATGTGGTGTAATCAGAGAACAGGGCAGAGATCATCAAATAACAGCAAAGTTATTAACTCACATTTCTTGAGGACCAACTTTGTATCAGGCATTGTGCCAAGTGCCCTGCATTAGTGTCCTCACGCATTCCTCACCTCCACAATGGAGGTGTTATTTTTATAACCGTTTTACAGATGAGGAAAATAAGGCTCAGAGAAGTTAAGCAACTTTTCTAAAGCCATGCACCTACTATGTGGTAGAACTGGGAATATTTGAATCCAAAGCCTCTCAACATTGATAAGAATGGTGAAAGATGGGACAGAGAGAAGGAAGGTAGACCATGGGGTCTCATGGAGTTTTGCTAAGAAGTGTGGGATTTCTGTTGAAGACTATGAGAAGTCACTGAAGAATTTGTAGAGTAACATTGGTTAGAGATTTTCTCCTAATTATAAAAGTAATTTTAATTATAATTTTTAAAATAATACAATAAATCTCCATCATATTTGGGGAACACGGGTAAGCATAAATAAGAAAATAAACGTCAGTCAGTATACCGACAATCAGGGATAAACACTGATAGCATTTTAGTAGATTTCCTTCAGATCTTTTATATAGTTTCCCATTCAATCATTAAAAAAATATCCATTAAGTTTATTTGATGCTGAGCATAGTGCTAAGCACTGGAACTGCACTGGTGAACAAGACAAATATGTTCTCTTTCCTCGTGGAGTTCACTATTTATGATGGAGACAGACATTGAACAAGAAATGTGCTGTGGCATGTGGGGGAGGCACTGAAATGGGAAAGAGCATGGCACCTCTGAAGGACAGAAAAATATTCAGATATGGCTGGGGCATGCACAGTAAGGAAGAGAGGCTGAGATGGGGTTGGAAAGCCAGCAGCTAAAGCAGGACTTTGGAGGCCATTTAAGGCCATTGGACTTTAACCTAAAAGCACAGGAAAGTAATTAGTTTCTTAAACAGCATAGTTACCTAGAAAGATGGGAATGTTTACTATGTCACTCTGGATCACTCTGGTTTAAGTGAGTGTCGGTAAACCTAATAGGATGGATGTGAGAAAACTAATAGGAGGTAGCTACATTCAGGGAGTGATGATGGAGATTGTAGTGGAGTGGTGCTGATGTGAGTGTGTGTGTGTGTATAGAATTGCACTTCAAAAACTCAAAAAAACATGGCATACTTCTCCTAAAATTCTCTTAAATATTTCGTTGATTTCTTATCCTCAGCTTCCAAATCCTACGTACCCTGGTATCTCTCTCTCTCTCTCTTCCCTCTCTCTCATGCACACACTCATTCATCACACACATACTTTCACTGCCTCCCTCCTCTACAGAAGGCAGTTTTACTCCAGATAATTTCTCCAATTTCACCCATCACTCTGCCCAGTAATTCGGAAATTCACCAATTACTCTTCTCTCTTTTGCATCTACTTCCTTAGAAAGCAAGAGGTCAGTTGTAAATAAATGCTATTTTTTCCATTTCATTTTTATACTTAACACCTTATTCCATATTAAAATTATTTCATTGTATGATATGAGGTTAGGATCCATCTTTTTCTTTTTTAAAATCATATACTTGGCTACTTTTTCCAAGGCCATGTAATGAGCAGTCCCTCTCTTCTCCATTTGTTTTATACATAGTATTTATACATGCTAGGTGTATCTGGCACCTGTTTCCTTACAGCATTCTCTCTGCTGGTTCTTGTACCACCAGCTAACTGTTTTAAGTTTTAAATATTGCCTTGGCTAGTCTCATCTGCTTATTTTCCAAAGACCTTTGGAATTATTGACTTAAGTTTCAAAAATGGGACTTAGATTTAAATTTAAGCCAATAAAAATTTTAGGTAGAAATGATGTTTTTAAAGTAGTTGATCTTTTACCCATAAATAATTTATTTTTCTCAATTTATTTAAGTCTTCATGTTTCTTAGTAATAATTTTAGGTTTTTCCGTATAACTCACACATATTAGATAGCCTTTGCTGCCATTGATAATTGTTTTTCCAATACAATTTATATCTGGTTATTCTATACATTAGTCATTTAATAAATATTTATTGAATATGCACTGAGTATCAGGCACTGTATGTAATAGGTGCAGATGAATAAAACAAATTTGGTAGGATAAATATTTTTTAAAAGGAATTCAAATGTACTTTGGTACACCTAAGAGGAGGATTTGCCTAATCTCGAGACATTTCTTTAGGAAACAAGGCTTAAACAAAAATGATCTCAAATGGAACCCCAAGGAGGCACTTTGGAAATCTGTATTTGAGTTGTCACAATGCATGAGGGTGCGTCTGACATTTTCTGAGTAGAAGATGTTGCTGACATTTTGTGTGCCAGGATGCCCAGTCACGAAGTGAAAGCATGACAAAATCAGATTGGAGGCAGTGAGAGAAATAAGTGGATAGAAAGAGCCAGGAAGTTTTGGGATGAGTGTAATAGGTATTAATACTAAAACTCAGGACAAAGCTACAACAATTGCAATTGTGCAGCAGTGGTGCGGGAAAAGACAGAGAGTGAAAGAGACCCAAGTACATAATGGATTCCTGGAAGTGATAAAGGTGTCATTTTGAGTAAGTGGGGCCAATACCATGAGCCTAGAAAAATTTGCCTTAGCATGAAAAAGCCATTTGCCATGAGGAAAAATACGTCCTTCTTTGATCCCGAATAAAACAGTCTTCAATAACTGATGTGAGGAGACCATTGCCCCACAAGGTTTCTATGTAAGTTAGAAGAGAGGGACTAAAGCATGAGAGAAAAGTAAGTAGAGCTTGCTCTGAACCTGGAAGATGCATGCTTGTTTGTAATGTTTTCACTAGGGTATAAAGGAAGCCCGCCTCTCGGTACCCTGACTGAGAAAGGAAAAGTCACTGGGGTGCCATCACTGGCAATCACCCCAGAGACTCTAGAGGGAGGTGGACCACTTCAGCCAGGGAAAAGCAGGGAACTGGTTGTGGCCCGAAGGCTTGCCGTGGGCCAACCGCATCTTCTGTCCACACCTCCTGAGGCAGAAGGTGGCTCCAATTTTGCGTGGATCTAAGGATCAAGGAAATATGCCTTGCCAACAGAAATCTGTGAATCCAGTGCACATTACATCTGATTATCAATGCTGTGTGCCAAGAAAGTAGAGAGGACTTTTCAAAAAGCACAACTCTTCGGACTACTGTCACCCGCTTGAAGTCCTCTTCATCTTTCACAGAGAATCAGTGAATTCATTATGAGCTCTGCAAGGAGACAGCCTCCCCTAATCTTTGGTTTAGAATCCCCTGAAACACACACAGGACATATGAAAGGTTAACATTCTATTAATACCTCAAGAACTCTTACAAACTAATGAGAAAAAGAGTTTTCTAAAAATAAATAAATAAATAAAGTAATAATGGGGAAATTCACTAAATAAGAAATACAAGTATAAATAAACAAATGAAACAAGTTTACTCTTACTATTAATCAATGGAAAGCAAATTAGAGCAACTGAGAAATATTATTTTTATCTATAAAAAAGGCGTAATATCCAGCAACAGACATTATCTGTGTGTTGGTTATATATGATGGTTATGGATATGAATTTGGAGAAGGCCATTTAGAAAAATATCTTTATTAATCAGAAATCTTAAATGGGTATGCATGTTGTATTAGTCAGCCAAAGGGGTACTGATGCAAAACACCAGAAATCTGTTGGCTTTTTGAAAAGGTATTTATTTGGGGTAGAAGCTTACAGTTACCAGGCCATAAAGCATAAGTTACTTCCCTCACCAAAGTCTGTTGCCACATGTTAGAGCAAGATGGCTGCCGACGTCTGCAAGGGTTCAGGCTTCCTGGGTTCCTCTCTTCCCAGGGCTTGTTTCTCTCCGGGCTCAGTGCCTCTGCTCGCTCTACAAGGCCAGCTGTAGACTATTAGGCAAATGGCTCATCTCTCTTCCCAGGGCCTCTGTTGTGTCCAATTCAGCCTGCTCTCCTTCCTCACATATCTGTTTCTCTATGTGTTTACTTCCCAGGATCCAGTATCAAAACTCTCAACTCTGTCTTCTGTCATGTCTTTTCTCTGTGAGTCCTCAACCACCAAGGGGTGGGGACTCAATGCCCTACTGACGTGGCACAATCAAAGCCCTAATCATAATTTAATCAAGTAAAAGTGAAACCTCAGACAAATTTACAAACATAATCCAATATCTATTTTTGGAATTCATAAACAATATCAAACTGCTACACATGTCTATTCATACTCAATGAATGTGAAGTTGAATTAAAATATTTACAATTTGAGCAAGTAAATTCATGTGCACTGATTCTAATATTAAAACAAAAAGGGGAAAAAAAGAAAAAAATCAACAAAATAAAAAATAAAAAAAGAGAAACAAACAAAAAAGAAAAAAAAAAAAGAAAAAATATTTTTTAATGAAAAAAAATTAAAACAATTATAGGTTCATATGTATGCCAAAAAATATTTGATGTACTCACACCAAGCTTGCCTGTTTATTCCTCTGTACTGAAATCCTGAGAGGTTTTAATTTTTCTTCTTTTTGTGTGTGTTTACTCATTTTCCACAAAGAGCCTGTATAAGTTGTATAATCATTTTTAAAGTATTTTATTTTTGAGTAGAAAAAAAAATTGATGTGAAAACAGGGATTCATAGAGGTATCCTAACTTACCAAAAATCAAATTAGTAATAAATGTTAAAACCAAAATTCTAATATGCATGCTTATTTTTCCTTTAAAGGCCATGCTTTTATTACTAAGCCATATGATTACTTAGTTGAAAAAACTATTAGGTAAAACAGTGAGGCTGGCACATGCAGGCTCTTGAGAGCACACAGGGAAGCCTAACTGGGTGAAAGGATTAGAAAACTGTCCCCTTCCTCCAGGCAGATCCTGCTCCGTGCCAAGGCCCCTGAAGCCTCAGCCGCTGCTTTCGTGCAGTGCTCACACTGCACCTCCATCAGGGGCAGCCCCGGCTGTGAAAAACATTTAAGGATCTTCAAAGGGGCACTGCGTTTAAGCCTTGGAACCTTTTCTGCTTCCCGTTTTCCTCAGAAGATTCTAGTGGAAAATAAAAGTCAGGACTTCATTGGCTGAGTGAACCTGGCACCAAGTGAGATCTCCTGATTGTAGGGAGGGGTGTACTTTATCATATGAAATACTAATTATGCATCGCCAGCTGCTCTGAGAGACGTAAATTACACCGAACAAGCAGGAGAGCAGCTATTTATCAACTAAGGTCAAGAAGATGGAGCATTACCTAATAAACTATAATAGACAGTTAATAAGACCTAAAAATCAATATTCTTTCCACTACCATGCCAGAGCAATTTGGTTTAAGATGAAAACAACATACAAATATGAGCTATTTGGTCTAAAGACGTATGCAGCTGCATTCAAAGCAAGAAAAATTTATAAGATAGATTCTGTGAAATAATCGCAAATATGGAATTTTAATAACACAATGTGGTCAATAAAATAAATAAAGCATCTAAGGTACTGAAACTTAAACTGGGAATACACTGGATATTCATTTTAGAAAAATCTTTCCAAAGTCAGGTTGGTTATACACTGTTCTGTTCCCAATCATTTCATTTCTGTGCATTGTTTTAGCAAAAAGGCCAAAATTATGCCATGTGGTTTGGTCTTCCATCCAAATGCTTATTTTTTACAATGCATTTAAGGGCTTAGGTTACAACAGGAGAAGGTTCATCCTTCACTAGCTCCCAGCCAGATTTCCACTGACCTTCTCACGAGGCCGTCCTTCACTTACTCCAGACAATGCTGCGTGTTGTCTGGCGGCTCCGTGCGTGCCCCACGCCCACCCCACCCTGCTCCGTCCCTCTAGCCAGCACCAGATACAGAATTGGTTATATGGTCTCCTCCCATATCGGATCATTTCTTCTCTCTTTTTAAGGATGATTACAAAGGAAACACAAACACAACGTAGGCCATATGGGGAAAGCAAACAACATCAAAAAACAGGCACAATATACTCAGAATCCAGGGGGAAAGCCATCTCTGAAAAAAAAGAGATGCTGCACTGGAAAAGTCTTACACATGGGCGAGCACATATGTAAAAATGCAACAAAGGGGAGCAAGTGTGGTTCAAGCAGTTGAGAGCCTGCTTCCCACATGGGAGGTCCCGGGTTCGGTTCCTGGTGCCTCCTAAAAAAACAAAAACAAAAACAAACAACAAGCAAAAAACAAACATAATAATCAACTCAGGAGAGCCTATGGGGCTCAGTGATTGAGCGCCAGCTTCCCACACAAGAGGGCCCCAGGTTCAATCCCCAGATCCTGGTACTTCAAAAAAAAAAAACAAAAGCGCAACACGGCGTACACTTGAGAACTGTGCACTTTACTGCATTATGGTATACCTTTATTTATTTATTTATTTCTCTTCCCCCTGGTTCTTTTGTGCTCACTGTCTGCTCTCTGTGTGTTCTTCTGTGTCTGCTTGTCTTCTCTTTAGGCGGCACTGGGAACCGATCCTGGAAGCTTCTGGAGTGGGGAGAGGCACTTAATGTTGGGCCAGCTCACTGCACGGGCCCGCTTCCTTTTCACCAGGAGGCCCTAGGATTGAGCCCTGGACCTCCCATAGGATAGACGGGAGCCCAGTCACTTGAGCCACATCTCCTCCCTGCACTGCCTCTTGAGGATGAGGTTCAGGAGCAACAAAATCTCGCTTCCACCACATTCCTTTGTTCAAAGCAAGTTGCAGAGCCAGCCCAGATCCAAGGGGACGGGAAGTGGATGCGATAGAAGTGGATGATAGAGCAGCAAGCTCACGGGGGATGAGTTTAGGGTTGGGAGGAATTGGGAGCATCTTTGCAAGCACGTTTCCCAGCTTTTTGCTTGATCTGGAGCAAATCAATGAATGAGGTCAAATATATACCATGCTGCATTTGTGGTTTCTTACTCCTACCCAATTCCAAATCAAATAAACCTTCCTCTCACATTGTCTTCATGCAGTGGAGGCTAATTGTCTGTATTGGTCGACGTTCACCTCAACTCATACCTCTGCTTCTTCTGTAGAACCTTTTATTAGTCCTGTCCTGGTACTTGCTTCAGTTTTCTTGAGAAATCCCCATCACTCCAAACTGGCTGGAAACTAACCATAGTTATTGTAATGTCTTTATTCGGGAAGTTCAGTGTCTGAGCCACTGGTGGTTCTATATCTAAGGTTGATATTATTCTTGGTTTTCAGTTGTTTGGTCTTGTTTCCAGTTTATGCCTGGTGATTTTGTTTAAATGTTTTCCAATTTAAAAAACTATATTTTTGCATTTCTGGATATTTTATTGGCTATTTTTTCAAATCTGTCCATTTTTAATTGTCTTTTTCCTTGATTATGTCTATTCCTTCTTTTACACTTTTAAGTATTTTAAATAAAATACTTCAGAAATAATATTACATTTAGTTGAGAGTCTCTTTTTTCTAAAATTTTTTAAGTACTATGTTTTGGGTTTGTCTGTTAACCCTCTTTTACAGTGGATAATCTCTATGTGTTGTTCATTAATTATGATATAAATTCTGTCGTGATCTTAAGGAAAAACTCAAAATGTCAATGTTTTAAAAATTGCATACCTATTGGGCTTCAAGTCCAGGTAAATTTCTAAGGTAGCATGTGAGAACTCAGAGTTGTATCTTCATTATTAACATATGCCGCCAGAGTCTATCACCACAGCAGACTACGAGAAAGATGAAGAATAGCACACAAACTCAAATGCTTCCACCCAGAAGTGAGACATGTCACTTCCATTCACATTTCATTGGCCAAACCATATGACATTTACGGATCTCCTGGTTTATCTTTTGTGGACCCTAGAAAATTATGTCCTCAAGCTAACCCATTCCTGTGCCTGTAAAGGCAGTGTAGATGGGGCCTTTTGATTAGATTTAGTTGAGACCATTGATTAGATCGCTTTAAGGCCTTTGACTGGACTACATCAGTGAGGCATGACCCAAGTTCCGTCTCTGCCTTCTTGCTGGGTTCTTATATAAACTAAGAACTGGAAGCAGAAACACACAGAGAAAGCCAGCTGCCATTTTGACCCTGCCATGTAAGACAGAGGACTGCAGGAAGACAGGAAACCCTAAGGCTGAGAGAAACCCCGGGAGGCTGAGAGAGAGACCCGAGGCTGGAATCAGTTGGAGCAGGCTCTAAAGTTTTTATTGGGTAAGTTCAAAGACTGCAAGGAGAAGCCGCCATTTGGCTTTGCCACATGGCGGGACTCTGGAAATCAATCAGTCGCTGACCTTTGGTGAGAAAGCATCTCTGATGTCTTGATTTGGACATTTTCACAGACTTAGAACTGTAAGCTTTTACCCTAATATGTTTCCCATTGTAAAAGCCAAACCATTCTGGTATTTTGCATCGGCAGCCTTAGCAGACTAAGACAAAGGGTATGGAGAAGTGAGTTAAAACTGATCATTTAGCAAAGGAAAAATCAGAAATGTCAGTAAACAGCCCTACGAACTACCACCTGTGAGGTATAATTTTTTATTGTGAATTCAACTTTGTTATGCACTGTTTTCACTCTGCATACTCTATCTGCTCTATGTATTTCAGGAATCCTTACTAAAAAGAGCTGCATTTATTTTACAGATATGACCAGCTTTGTGCTCAGCTTTGGCTTCCTCTGCCTCATACATTTTTGATTCCATGACCATGTGTTTTAGTTTCCTAGGCTGCTTAAGCAAATACGATGACATAGGTTAGGTTAAACACAGTTTGAGGCTGGGGAAAAGCCCAAATCAAGAAGTCATCGAGGTGATGTTTTCTTCCTGAAGACTGTTGTGTTCTGGGCTGGCTGCCAGCAATTCTTGGTCCTTGGCTTGCCACATGGCAAGGCACATGGCAGCGTCTCCTGGCCTCTCCCTTCTCTTCCAGGTCCTGTGGACCTTCAGCTTCTTGCTTTCTGTGGCTTTCTCTCTGTGTGTGTCTGAATTTCATTCCACTTATAAAGGACTCCAATAATAGGATTAAGACCCATCCTGAAGCCATCTCACCAAAAGGTCCTACTCACAATGAGTTCACACCCAGAGGAATGTATTAAGTTTATGTTTTTCTGGGGTCCAAACAGCTTCAAACCACCACACGATGGGCTGCTCAGGTTTAGACTTTTAATATTTCTTTGGATTTTTTTCTACACCAACAAGCTTCCTTGCTGCTTGCCTAGAAATTCTAGTCCTATTCCCTAAAAGAAGCATTAATCTCAGATCCCTCTTCCCACCTTGCCTACCCTGTGTGGATATTCAAACTCCAGCAAATCAAATCCTTAAAGTCTATCTCCTGTCTGATATCCTCACAAGCCACAGTAGCATCACTTTGCACATTTAATATGCTTTAAATGAAAGTCCTTTTCAGGTCACTTGGAATTTCCTATCCATTCAAAACTTTGATCAAAATCCATTCTGCATTTTTATGTTTTGTGATGAGCTTAAGAATGAGGTATGGAAGCTCAGTTGTCTGTGTTACTTCATCTGCTGTGTTGCCAGAAATGAAAGTGCTATGTGCTTGTTTACTTGTCAGTCTTCCCTATAAATTCTTAACTGTTGCAAAGATAAGGATTATGTCAATTTACTGACTCTATCTCCATCTTGTAGTCCAGGGTTCAATAAATGTTTGGTGCCTGATAAATGAATATTGCCCACCCTAGGCTGGTAGATAGTGTGTGAGAGTGAACCATCAACTATTTCCCTCCCTGTGCATGCTCACCACTCTTTCCATTAACAAATAGAATCTATTTCCCCTCCTTTGAATCTGGGCTGACCCTGTGCTTTGCCTTGTCCAGTGGAATACAATGCAAGTGATTTCCTGGAACTTCCAAGCCTGGGCTTCAAGATTGGCAACTTGTACTTTCTTCTCTTGGAGCTCAGCCGTCTGCAGTAAGGAATCCCAGATGAGAGGACTGAATTATTGAGATCACATGGACATAGAATGGGAGGCCACCTTGGCTGGCCCAGCCTCAGCCAAGCTTCCAGCCAAATGCGTCTGCATTAGAGAGCTCGAACAAGACCACACGAGAACCACCCAGCTGAGAGCCTCCGTCAGCCCATGGAATTGTTAGAAATAGTAATTATTGCATTTTAAGCCACCAAATTTGGGGGTGGATTGTTACATAACAATAGAAAATTGAGACTCTTAGCTAATCACCAGGGACTGTCTGTGCCATTGACAGAAACGATGGAAGAGCCTTGGATACAATTAAAAATCACATTTGAATTTTTAAGGAAAACTTGTAGATGTGGAATGACCACAACTGTCTTTCAGGTGACATTACTTTAAAAGAAAAAATAATTAAATTTAATTTTAAAAGTTTTTATTTTACAAATTGATTCTAAACCTCAGATGAATTGGTATTAGCAATTTTGTCAAATGGTTTCTGAAAATATTTGCTGAATTTGAGAGCAGTCTTATAATAAGTACATCACATCTCAATTTTGTACAGTGGAACTTCTTAAGTAGAAGAAAACAACTTATAGATTTCTGGCTGAGGAAATTCACCAAGGACTTTCCTGTCACATTCAAATGAATTCAGGCTTTTATTCACGGGTCTCGAAATCTGACATTTTAAAATAAAAAAAACGATATCCACTTCAGAACTGATGCCAAACAAAGGCTTCAACACAAAACATAAAGATTGTAACTTTTCATGCTATTGACATTTTATAAATTCTGACTCTAAGTGTTAGTGAAAATGGAACAAATTCTAGATTGTTAACCTATTTTATTATAAACATAAAATAACACCTTTCATATTCTATCACAACAATTTTTATTTTATGAATGTCCAGACAAAAGCAATAAAGCCATTTCCATGCAATTCAACAGAACTGTCCAAAAGATGTGTCAGTTTGTATGAAGGAGAACAAATGGGGGAAAGGTCACGCTGAATGTAAAGTATATCTCAGCTTTATCACGGGTGACTGCTGTATTGGTTTCCAGAAATCCTATAACTGAGGCTTTCTCTAAACCTGACATTCTTTATTTGATTTTGTAGAAATAAAGTACATTTATCACCCAAATAATTTAGTTTGATGATTGCTTAAGCATGAAATAAGAGAAAGGAGAGAATAGGGCTGCTGCTTTCTGCTGAGCCTTCTGTCTGTGCTTCTGGCATAAAACTGTCCTTTGGTCTTAAAATAGCTCTTCCAACACAGTTCTTCTCACATTATTCTTTCATTAAATCATCACCTAGGTAATTGTATCCTATTGACGAAAGAAATCTATCGATGCTCTATTTCCTTTTTATCAAGTAAAGGTCACATTAAGTAAAGCTGGCTATTAAGTAAACAGCAAATAAATTCAATGCTGTAATAAATGTCTTCATCTGCATACATTACAGAGGGGAAGAAATGGAACTAAATATGAGTTTAAATGAGGTTAACATAAATGTAAAAATACTGTAGGAGCTTGAGAAAACATTGCGTAAGGGAAGTTCAGATGACTCAAGTAATGGGTTTCAAAATGGACAATCTCATTATCATAGAAAAATCTGACTATTAATCCAGTAGAACACTGATGCTTTTCTTCTGGTTTGAACAGTAACTATGCAAGGTATATCTATATGAGATTAAACAACTAGGAAAATAATGAAGGATTATACAGATGTTCTTTCCTTTATCCACACAGTGTCTTGGGAATTTTATCTGGACCTAGTTATTAAGCAATAATCTGGCAGCTATATAAACATACACACAAAAAGTAATTCTTGAAGCTCAAACTGAATTAAACAAAATAATTATATTTTGTACCAAACCATGAAAAAAGCAATATATCTTCCTCTAAAGCAAAACTATATTCAGCAAATAGAATCAAACCTAAATTTTGAACTAGAATAAGTTTCAAGCATCAAAAGAGTTTTTTAACATCTAAACTAAAGATGATCCCCCCAATTCCCTGATATAGCCAGAGTAACATGAAGGTAATTATACTTTTCACCCCTACTCACAAGTTTCTCGTCGTATACACAAATCTTAGAACCACAACGTCTCTTTTACATGCTAGAGTGCCTTTGGGAATGCTGCATATCGGGGCTGGGATGAGACGTGGCAGTGGGTAAACAGCCTGTGTTGACGTAAGATGCACTCACGATGGACACATTAGTGAGGAGAGGGAGCGGTGGGTTTATCCTTTACTTGACAGTCAGTCTACAGCACAAATTATGGGAGAAGAGGGACTTCCACATAAAAACCATGTTAAATTTGCCATCCTAGGGCTGGCTTTACAGGATACCAGGGACCCAGAGCCAGATAAACTGCCTAGGAACATCTCAGTGTTGAAATCACTTTTTCCTCAAATGACAATGTAGTCATAAGGACACTGAATTTGACTCAAGAACAATGAATGTCTAGATATCTGTAAATATTTTCTAGTAAGACCGCAAAGTAAAGGTTTCTGTTATAGAAAGTTATATATGCCCCAATTATAAAAAGGTCTGTGACGTCATATATAATTGCGTTTCTTGCATCTACCAAGATCTTTACATTTCATGGAACCTTCCCAAGGAACTCTCAGGTCCCTCAATTAGCTGCACTGAGAGAGCTCTGAGTGGTAGCCTGGCTCTCAAGACCATGTATTATGTAAATTGAGAACCTCATCTGGTGTGTGGTGGGGAGGGAGTTTCTCTCTACCAATCCTTAGGCCTTGCTTTAGGATTTTTGATATATTAAGATAGTAAAAGGATGTTTACGCTTGATACTCTGAGTTTTAAAGTGCTTAAAATTAGTTCAAAAGTTTAACAAAAAGACAGACCCAAAAGCTGATGACTGAAGGATGACTGCAACTGTGGGGAGGTGGGAGATATCCCCTGGCGACATGAGGGTCAGAGCTGGAGTTTTAGGGAAAGCCATCTAGAGAGGCAATGAGGAGCAAGAAAGACGCCCAACCCACCTCCAGAACCTTCTGAGCTCCATGGGGAGAGGGCTTATTGCACACTTTACCTTCATTGAAATAGTATGATCAAATATCCTCAAATAAAATAGTATTTTGTTAATAGTGTCAGCATCATGGTGGAAAAGAGACCGTCTAACTATCCATGGACATAATCCACTTGTCCATTCATGAATTGTCTTATTGGGAGCTCTTTAGTTACAAAGAAGAGAGACCCACCCATGCTAGCTCAAGTGAAGAGGTTTACTTTATGGAAAGATGAAGAAATCTCAGGGAAACTCTAGAAAAGGAACAAAAACAGAGATGGGCCCCAAAGAATAGGAGCTGAAACCAAACCACTCTCTCCAAAGCTTCTTTATTCCATGTGTCCTTTCCTCTGCATCTCCCCACACGAGCCTCCGGGGACTCAACAGGGACTCAGGAGAACCGGTGAAGGAGGGCTTGTCTCCTCCAGCACATGATCCCTGCGGTAGGTCATGCAAACATGTTTATAATAAACAGTGCTTTGTGGTATGACAAAAGAAACAGAGTTCTATAGGTTACTATCCTGTAAAGGAGACAATTTTGTCCATGGGTTGGGAAGGTTCTCCTGGGAGAAGTGACTTTTCAACTGAGACCAGAAAAACAACCAGGAGGAAGGAGGAGAGAGAGGAAGAAGGCTCCATCCAACCAAGAAAAAAAGCGTGACACCAAGACTGATGAACCTTAGGCAAGCGGCCCTGACACCTGTGGATCAGTGAACGTCCAGGTCTTCACAAGGGTTTTCAGGAGGCTCTGCCAAGCTTGTTTGGCTGGAATTATACTGTACACATAGGTCCATTTTCTGCTGATCCTTTCAAAGACTTCCCCTCCTGATTCTTAGTGCCTTCTTGAATCTTTAAGTGTCACACATTACTATTTTTTTTAAAGACTTATTTATTTATATCCCCCTTGCTGCTTGTGCTTGCTGTGTCCATTTGCTGTGTGTTTTCCTGTGTCTGGTTGTCTCCCTTTGTTGCGTCATCTTGCTGCACCAGCTCGCTCACCGCGCTGCGCAGGCCGTCAGCTCACCGTGCTGTGCGGGCCGGCTTGCCTTCACCAGGAGGCCCCGAGAACTGAACCCGGGGCCTGCCATATGGTAAACGGGAGCCCAACCACTTGAGCCACATCCACTTCCCCCCACTTTACTATTGTCTTCAATTTTCAGATTGTCTTCAATCTTATATTGCTTGTATTACTTAGCTTCATTTGGCTTCTAGACCATTAGAACCTTTGTAGCTATTAATGGAATATTGCTCACTATGAATAGAGAACTTGAGACTGAAATAATTTTCATATGTGAAAGGGAAGTTTTGAAGTAACCTTCAAGTGAGTAGGTATAAAAAGCACAAAGATGAATATTTCTAGATAGTATATTGCTATAATACTTTCCCTTGAAGCAATGTGTCAAATCAAGGAAACTTTGAGGAATAAAACATTTATAAATCTTTTGAGAAGATACCCAGTGTACCTCCAGTCTTGGCCTTCTGAAATCAAATGCATATTAAAAGGTTCATCTTCAATACAACCTTCTCTGTGAAACCTTTCTCAGCCCACTGGCTATAAACCACGCCCATAAGGTTTTATTACAAACACTCTAATGAACGCCTCTACTGCAGAGCTAAGGGGCTCTTGATGAGACTACCCCTTCTCCTCAGCACCTGGAGCCTGTTAGAAATGCAAAAGCTCAGGCCCCACTGCATTTTCAGAATCTGCGTTTTAGCAAGAGGCTCAGGTGATTCGTTTGCACATTAAAGTCTGAGAAGCCCTGCTCTGCATGAAGAAAGGGGCCCCTCCTCCTTCCCTGCCCCCCAGTTCTCATTGCCCTGCTCCCACCCTCTAGAAAATGAGGGCTCCAAGCATGCCCTGCATCCCCTTTGCTTCAGAAACCCAATCACCCCATGAGCTGCTCTCTAATCCCACCCTCTAGAAAATGAGGGCTCCAAGCATGCCCTGCATCCCCTTTGCTTCAGAAACCCAATCATCCCATGAGCTGCTCTCTAATCCCCACAAGGCTCTGTAGTTCCCTTTTCCTTTTCTCTCATCCTTCCTTGACTCCTGAAACTCTCCCACTCTGCCCTCTGGAGTCCACGGTCAATCATCAGCAACTCCCACATTTTCACCCTCTCAGAACATTTCCTTCAGCTTAGGATGTTTGGATGGTTAGGCTAATGTGTCAACATGGTCAGGTAATTGAGCCCAGTTGTTTGGTCAAGCAAGCACTGGGCTAACTGTAATACAAGGACATTTATGGGCTTTAGTCATCAGTGAGTATACTGCTTAGATGGCTGATTACATCTACATCAATCATCAGCAATGAGTGACGCTTTATCCAATCAGTTGAATGCCTTAAAAGGGGAAGTGATTTCAGCAATCAGAGAGCATTTCCCAGCTCGTCTTTGGACAGCCATCGTCTCCCAGGAACTCATCAAGGACCTTCACTGGACTTTCATTGGAGCCCCTGGTTTGCAGCCTGCCTGTGGAACCTGGACTTGTGCATCCCCACGGTCACGTGAGAGACTCTTATAAAATCTCATACTATTTACAGATATCTCCTGTTGATTCTGTTTCCCTAGAGGACCCTGACTAATACACTGTTCCAAACCATTTAGCCCACAGCCCTGTCAATAGAGGCTTCTCTCCCTCTCCCACTCCTCTCAGCGTTGGGCCTGGATAAGGGGTAGGCATTCCCTCTGTCCCTTGGTGCAGCTGCTAGGTCACCTTCCACAACTCTGGCCCTGACCTTGAATGCCCTGTCATCAGCCGGGGGGTGGCTACCAACTACTCTTCCTTATGGCTATCATCTACAAACTTGAATCCCTCCTCCTTCCCACCTCATTCCTGGAAGAGTTTAGTTCCTGGCTTGCTGTCACTCTCCACAATCCCACTTCTGTTGTAACTCTTGGTGATTTTAATATATACAAAGACAACTCTTTTTAATACTTTGGCTTCTTGGTTTCTTAACTTCCTCACCTCCAAAGACCTTGTTTTTCACCCTACCTTAGCAACTGACTCCTATGGTCCTCCCAATGGCATAAACTAGTGATGGCCAATAACTGCAACTCCTCCACAATTTAAATTTCAAGCATTCCACTCTGAACCATGAACTCCTATCTTTTTACTTCATTTTCTCTAATAGGTCAATTCCAACAAAACTTCAACCCACTGGGACCCACAGTTCATTGTTGCTTACTCAATTCTATTTCTCTTTACTTCTTGTCCAGCTTAAATTCCATAGTACATCACTGTATCACTCTGGTAAACATCCTCAACCCACGTACATCTTTTTTTGCTCCATTTCCTCACTTGGAAAAATTTCACTTCTGAACCTATCTTTCCTTTTATTAGTAAGGATGAGCCACTCCCTCCCCTTGAGCGGCGGATCCCATCTCTCCTCACTGGTTCCTCCTGTATCATTCCTTAAGCCATAAAAATACATCCTATGTCTCATCTAAAAAAATAAACCCTTTCTTGACCCCAATACCCGTTCAACTCAGCAAGACTATATTCTTTGTCTTGTATTCCTAGTTCTCATCGTCTTTGGAACCTACTCCAGGCAGGCCTTTTCCCCAAACTACTCCAGGCAGGCCATTTTATTAAAACTGCTCTTATCAAGGCCACAAATAATCTCTACATGTTTTAGTTTGCTAAAAGCTGCCAAAGCAATATACCAGAAATACGTTGGCTTTTACAGTGGGGATTTATTAGTTTAAAAGCTTACAGATTTGAGGCTGAGAAAAATGTCCAAATCAAGGCTTCATCAGGAGATGCTTTCTCCTTAAGCTGCAGCTCTGGGCAATCAGGCCCATGGCAGGGCACAATGGTGGCACCCAGCAGTCTCTGCCTTCTACTCCAGGCTCCATTGCTTTCAGTTTCTGGGTGCTCTGTCTGTGACTGAGCAGCCGGAAGTGTAAGCTTAACCCACAGACCTTCTGTGGGTTAAGCTTACACTTCCATTGATTTCAGCTTCTGGCTTCCAGGGCTTCCTCTCTCAGCTTCTAGATTTTCTGTTTCTGCAGCCCTGCCAATTCCAGTTTGTTAAGGATTATAGTAAAAAGATTAAGACCCACCCTGGGCTATGTCCTACTGGATAATCTAATCAGAGATTCAAATAGGTTCACACTCATAGGAATGGACCAATTTAAGAATATTCTTTTCTGGGGTCCACAAAAGACTCAAACTACCACATTACATTACTAAATTTGATTTTCAAATCTCAGTCTGCATCTTACATAAACTATCAGCAGCATTTGACCCAGTTGATCACTTACTCCTTGAAGGATGTTTTCCACTTTCTTCCTATCTCACTGAATGGTCCTTCTCCTTTGATGGTTCCTCATTTTCTCTCCAACTTCTTAATATTTTAGAGCTTCAAGACTCTCAGTTATAGGATGTATTTTCTTCTCTAGCTACACTTTGATTCTCTCATCCCATCTCAAGTCTTTAAAAAAGTCTATAGCCAGATGATTCCCAAATTTTATCTCCAGCTTGAACATTTCCTGGACCTCCAGACTAGTATATCAAACTGCCTACTTAGCATCTCCACTTGACTATTTAATAGGCCTTTCAAACTAACATGCCAAAAGCCAAACTCCTGATTGTCCTCAGAAAACCACTCCTCTCCTAATCTCCCCCCTTTCAGTAACTGCAACCTCACCAGGACTATATTTGTCTGGGTATGATTCACTGCAATTTGTATGAAATTGTGCACAAAGGAGATTTATTTTGATGTTCATTCAGGTCCTTTGGGATATAGATAGAAATAAAGTTTTGTTTTTTATTAGTTAGCAGGGGATGACCTATTGTCAGTGGGAGTTAAATCTTCATACTGACAGGAAAGGATTTGGGTAAATAAGGCACTAGTAGTTTCCTTTTAAAAAAATGAGTATTTAAAAGATTATTTTACTGACATCTGCCCACCTATGCATGGTTACCTACTCAGTATTTAATAAGCTCAGTGTGATACTTGTGCAATCATAATGACTTTAGCAGCATCCCTATCTGGATGTGCTGCCCATGGTACTGAGTAGTTACGTGAGAGTCTTACCATCCCATCACACATTTCATCTACTACAAAAGCCATAATGTAACAAATAGTGACCTCTGGCTCTGAATTCTGGGCTTCATCTGGAAAGATGAACTTTATGAGCTGGGCAATGTTTCCCAATCTTGCCTGATGAGAAGAATCACCAGCCAAGAGCATTGTCAAAAAGTACAAAATCTCAGGTCCAACATCTACAGATTCTGATTTGGCAGACTTGAGGTGGGGCCCCAAGATCCATACTTTTGACAAATGCCCAGGTGGATCTTTTTGGGACAAGTTTGGGAAGCATTGGTCTGTGAAGATGAGACTGGGTGTCCATGGAAGAGTCCAACAATAATAATAAACAGTCAGAAAAGATTTGTACAAATGTTCAATGAAAATATTGATATATTCAAAAACATCAAGAACTTCTTTCACCCAAAGATACCATGAAGTAAATGAAAACACATGCCACAAACAGAAGAAAGTATGTGCAACATAATACCAGGAGAATATGGAGCAAGAGAACCTCTTGCCTATGCTGGTGAGGGTGTAAGTCAGCACAATCATCTCAGAAAATGACTGGCATTGCCAAGGCTGAACACGTACATACCTTTGACCCCATAATTTTAATCTTAGGTGTGAACCCAAAAGAAAAGTTTGCATAGGTGCCCCAGAGGACAGGTGTAAGCACATTCTATCCAGTGTTATTCATAGCAGAAAAAAACAAAACGAACAAAAAACTGAGACAACCCAAATGTCCATCAATATAGTAAAATGAATACACAAGCATGAGAAATTCTTCTGACAGGATGGTGGACATGCTGTAAGCAGAAGAGACAGTGCCGTGTGAAGATAATCAGAACTCCAGTCCATAGCGAGCTAGAGCAAGGCCAGCTAAATTCAGCATCAGTGAACCCTGCCTCCCAGGAGGTAGAAGGGTCAGGAAAAAGGAAGATTGAACATTCAATAAGACAGCCTATGTTCCAGGCAATGTGCTGGTTCATCCACATATACTTTCCAACTTAATTTAATTTAACAACATTGAAACCTGGGGGATTAACATCCCCATTTTGTGGATGAGGTAACTGAGGCTCCAAGGACTTGAAACTTATCCTAAGGTCACATGTCATATAACACGAGAGTCCCTCTTTGTGCAACAACTACTGCTCTCCCTGAGAGGAAAATCAACTTGTTTTGCTACTGGCTCACAATTTATTATGACAGGGGTCCTGACTTATTTTTCACTTGGTTCTGCCCCCTTGATTCTCCTAAAGTACATAGTAGAAATAACACAAACTTCCTTCACTTCTGTACAGTTATACCCTTTCACATCTGTAAGCATTACATTCTTCTTACTGGGAGGGACAGGACCTTTTATTCTCATTGCATTTACAGAGAACAGTGTCAGAATTGAAGCAGCTGGGCCAGTTTCTCTGGTCCTTTAAGTTGCTTTTTTTACAAGGCCTCAGACATTCTTTTTTTTTTTTTTTAAAGATTTATTTATTTTATTTATCCCCCCCTTGCTGCTTGTGCTGCTGTGTCCATTCGCTGCGTGTCTTCTCTGTGTCTGCTTATCTCCCCCTTGCTGTGAGGTCTTGCCGCATCAGCCCACGGAGGCGATGCGCCCGGGAAGGGAACCCGGGGCCTCTCATATGGTAAACGGGTG
>JAQZBX010038668.1:0-23323 GCA_029593785.1 Cabassous unicinctus | reverse complement strand
ACAAGGAGGCCCCGGGAAGCAAACCCAGGGCCTCCCACATAGTAAATGGGGGCTCTATCGATTGAGCCACACCCACTTCCTGTTGTGAGGTCCTGCTGCATCAGCCCACCGCGCCGCACGGGCCGGCCTGCCCTCACAAGGAGGCCCCGGGAAGCGAATCCAGGGCCTCCCATATGGTAAACGGGAGCTCCATCCATTGAGCCACACCTGCTTCCCTACATACTCTTTTTAACCAAATTTTAAAATTGAATTGTCTTTAACTAATTGATTTGTAGGAAATAACTATATTAATCTATTGTTCCTTATTTGTATGACAAATGTCTTTTCCTCATTAGTGGACTATCTTTTTACTTCTGTTAGGTGCTTTTCTATGAAGAAGCTCTTAATCTTAATGTAGCTAAGTTTGGAACATTTTCTTTTTATGTTTAAAATTTACATTTCCTACTTAGGAAAAGTTTCCTTTTATCTTCTAAATGTTTTATCATTTGCTTTTAATATTTAAGTATTTAATAGATTTGAAAAAGATTTTTGGGTATGGTATGAGGAAAAAATAAATTTAAAAAAGAGAAAACCATAGTCTTAACACCATTTATTGAAAAGTTTATTCTTTCCTCACTGATCTTGAAAGCTATGCTTTTTGCTAATCAAGTATCCATACATTTAGGATCTAATTTTTGGCTCCCTAGTTTATTCTATTGTTCCTTATGACTATCCCTTCATTAATGCCACACTGCCTAAATTATTGTAATTTTATAATGACTTTAAATATCTGGTAAGTTCCTCTATGGTGTTCTTCTTTGGGAATATCTTGGCTAATGTGGCACTTTACTCTTCTATGGAAATTTTGGAAGAAGCTTGTTACTGCCTCATTCTAAAACTTGACTGAAATATTTTAAAATTTACCTATTAAGCTAAAGAACATTGATATTTTATTATGACTTTCAGTCTTCTGATCCATAAACATGCTTAATTTTTCAACTTATTTAGATTTTCTATAATGGTTTCAAAGAGTTTTATTTCCTTCATAAATTTTAGACTTATCGTCAAATACTTTTTAAAAATATTTTAAAATTATATCATTTTAATAATTCCTTTTTTAAAATGGTAGTTTCTAATGTTTATTTCTGGTACACAAATGCAATTAATGTTTGCATTTTTGTTTTCATCCATCATACTTTCTATACTTCCTTATTAATTCTACTAATTTATCTGTTTATTATCTTGGACTTCCTAAATAAAAAATATATATCTTTTGTGAGTAATGTAAGTTTAATTTCTTCATTTCCTATTCTTATACTTTCATTTTTTCTTTCTGTACTCAATCTATTGTATAGAAATGGTGATAGTGTGCAACTTTGTCTTTCCCTACTCTTGAAAGGAAATGTTGAATTTTATCAAGCATTTTTCTACATTGTTTTAGATAGTAATGTGATTTTTCTCACAAAGGATCAGCTGAGCATTGAAGCATCTTTAATCTTAAGGGCATTTACTAAGTGGGGTGAGCATGAACTTCAGTTTTGATGGCCTGGCTGGGCAAAGGGTAAAAGTGACAAAGCCTAGGGCTTAGTGATGGGATCCAAAATGGATATACTCTTATCATTAAGGCAATCTAGAAATAAAGCCACCCTATAGAGTACTGTAAGGAAAATTGCAGATCTTAAATATATGACTGAAGAGAAAGAAAAATTCTCTCTTGAAAATTCATAATCATAAACCAACATCACTGTGTTTCCAGCAAGAATTTACACTATTTCAATTATCTAAAAGACTTCAAGATAATAATTTTACTTAAACGGATCCCTAATTGTGCCTTTTTTGTCCAGCAGAGTGAAAAGAAAATCTACTCTGGACAGCCCAACTTTATTCCATCCCTCCAAGAATTCTCAGATAAAATTTCATGAGCGTAACTCCACAGTCAAATATCAGAAACACACTAGGGGAAAAAATATATGAACAAGAATTAACTGAAAAATAAAAAGTAGAATCAGACTCCCAAAGACTTCAAATATTGGGATTTCCATTTTCACTCATTTTTGGCCTATTTTTTTTCATTCCTTGTTGCACTTAAAACTATATTCAAAAATTATCTTTTGGCATTTAATTTCATTTTTAAAAAATGCATAAACCCTTTAGTTTCTATAAAGTAATTAACTTTAATTTGTAAGCTAAACATGATTACACTGATATGGAATCCTAGGATGATGTTGATTCACCATGCTACAAGAATTTCAGTGTACAAAGAAGAGTAGAAATATGAATAGGTACTTTTTTGTTGACCTTAAATAAACAAGGAATATTGTAAAATTTAAAATACCAAAACATATATTGAAAGCTATTATTTTAAGTTGCCAAAGGGCTTCTGATACAAAATACTAGAAATGGGTTGGCTTTTATAAAGTGGATTTATTTGGGGTAAAAGCTTATAGTTCCAAGGCTGTGAAAAGTCTAAATCGAGGCACCATAAGAGGTGCTTTCTCACCAAACTCAGCTACTGTTGATCTTGTTGTCTGGGCACATGGCAAAGCAAGATGGCACTGGTCTCTCAGAGCCCAGCTCCCAGAGCTCAGCTGTGAGCAACCAGCAACCAGGCATAGGGCTTGTCTCTTTCTGGGCCTCCTCTATCAGTCTTGGCTGCTCCACTTTATTCCCTTGTTCAGCTGTAAACTATCAGGCATATAGTAGGGCTGGTCTCCTATTGAGCTGCTCTGTGGGCCCAGCCACTTGAAGGCTTCATTCTTAAGTGTCCTCTAGTTCTCTCTCACATGGCAGGATCTAAAATGGTGGCTTCCTTTTCCTGTGTCTGTAGTCTGTCTTTCTCTGTGTTTCATTTGTATCAGATCCAGCAAGAGGGCAGAGACCAAGCTGACTCATGCCTCACTGACATAGTCCAATCAAATGCCCTAAATAGGTCTTATCAAGTAATCTAATCAAAAGACCCTCAACCAAGTTTAATGCAATCAAAGAGTATCTCACCCACAGGAATAGATTAGTTTAAAAACATAAACTTTCTCTTTTTGGGATTCATAAAATAATTTCAAACTGCCACAACTATTATTTGAGTGATTTTTCAAACTTTAATATTTTTGTAGACAGATACCATTTAACTAAATGCTCTCAATAATAAGTAATATTTTAAATTATAGAATCTGCTTTATTTGTATAGGATATTTTCAACCCAGTCTCAAAGGGTTTCAAAGATATTAAAAATATCTTTATATTTGTGTTTTGAAATTTTTAAGAAAGTAGCTGTATAGTGTTCTTATTTGACCCTGAACCCATGACCATAGGTCATTGGTCTTGTAATGGTCACTTGGTCAAAGTTGAGCTAATTATAGTCTGTCCCTGGAATTAATTTTAAAAAGGAGGGGTGGGCGGTTTAAGGAACAGACTCCTGGCAAAGGAAGAATTTATTGGTTGATGAATCTGAAGGAAGGCTGATTTTTAGCTTTAATTCCAGTTATTAAACTTCCTAGAGTTCTATGAACCAGTAAATTGCCTTTGCTGAAGCATATTTGAGTTGAGTTTCTGTAATTTGCAACCAAAATGGTCCTGACAACTACACTTATATATAAAGAAATTGAATTATGAGATGGTTTCCCTGCATTCTGATAGTCATAGAAGGCAGTGCGTGGATAATCCCTTTTCTAATATAAGGTATGGAACTGGGAAGAGTTGCACAGTAGGAATCCTTTGGAAGCCCTGCCTTGATCGGAATGAACCTCTTCCCACTGATTTATTCCAGAGGCAGGCCAAAGTGAAAAGGATTGTCCAAGATTATTCCTTATGACAATGTTTGGACCATTAATATACTGATAATTAAACTTCTGGTAGCTAGAGGAATTCCATCAAGAAGTCCTTCCAAGATGTGATGTTATTTTCCAATTACTTTCTACTTGAGTTTTCATATGGTCTGAATGGAAGAGGAAAGGCCTGAAATTTAGGGCAAGACCCTAACAATTAATAAGCATTTTATCTATATCAAGGAACAGGCTGTTTAATTTTATTTTTTGGTTAGGTTATATATAGTCTCCTCCCTAACAACTAGTTGAACATCAAGGTCTGCCAAATCTACCCATAAAATATCTTTCAAATGTCTGCTGTCTTTTCTGTTCCCATTATTACTACTTTAGTCTTAGGCTTTATTTTCTTAACTGAAATATTCCAAAACTTTCAGCTTCTCCTCACTCTAAATACAGCATTCTTACTCATGCTAGCAAACCCACCAGATTCTGAGCTTGTGTTAGTGCCAGGGTGCTCTCTGCTTATCTTCTTATTCATAATATGTTGTTCATGGTTGCCAAAATGACTATGCATCAGAATCTTGAAGGGGGGAGGGATTTAAAATAAAAGATTTTCAGTTTCCAGACCATATCTATTGAATCAGAATCTCCAGGCATGTGGTCCATAAATTGATATTTTAAATATGTTCTCAAGTTCATCCCACAAATAAAGGAAATCTGTTGCTTTTGTTTGCCTTTTTTTAAAATATTTTTTTTAGAGAATTTGTAGGTTTACAGAAAAATCATGCAGAAAACCCAGAATTCCCATATACCTCCCCCATTATTAGCACTTTACATTAGTGTGGTACCTTTGTTAGAATTGATAAAAGAATATTATAATTGTACTATTAATTATAGTCCATAGTTTACATTAGGGTGTGTTTTTCCCCATATATCATCCTATTATTAACACCTTCCATTAGCGTGGTGTATTTGCTATAATTCATGAAAGACCATTTTTATAATTGTACTGTTAACTATCATCCATTGTTTATAATAGGGTTCACTGTGCTGTACAGTCCTGTGTTTTTCTTTTATTCTAGTAACATATGTATGAATTAAAATTTCCCCCTTTAACCACATTCACATATATAATTCAGTGCTGTTAATTACATTCACATTGTTCTGCTACCATCACCACCACCCATTTCCGAACCTTTACAATCAACTCAAATAGAAATTCTGTACAACTTAAGCATTAATTTACCTTTCCCTAACCCCAACCTAGTCCCTGGTATCCTATATTCTATATTGTAGCTCTATGAGTTTGCTTATTCTAATTATTTCATATCAGTAAGATCATACAATATTTTTCCTTTTATGTCTTGCTTATTTGACTCAACATAATGTCTTCAAGGTTCATCCATGCTGTTGCATGAATCAGAATTTCATTCATTTATAATGCTGAATAATTTTCCATTGTATGTATATACCATATTTTTTTTATACATTGACACTTGGTTGATTGACACTTGGATTGCTTCCATCTTTCGGCAATTGTGAATAATGCTGCTATGAACATAGGTGTGCAAATATCTGTTTGAGTCCTTTCTTTCAATTCTTTTGGGTATATACCTAGTGGTAGGATTGCTAGGTTATATGGTTATTCTGTACTTAGCTTTCAAAGGAACGACACCATATTACATTCCCACCAGCAATGAATAATGAGTGTTCCTATTTATCCATATCCTCTACGACACTTGCAATTTTCTGTTTTTTAAATAGTAGCCATTCTAGTGTGTGTGAAATGGTATCTCATTGTGGTTTTGAGTTGAATTTTCCTAATAGTTAATGATGTTGAGCATTTTTTCATGTGTTTTTTAGTCATTTGTATATCCTCTTTGAAGAAAGGTCTATTCAAGTCTTTTGCTCATTTTTAAATTGTTTTGTCTTTTTATTGTTGAGTTGTAAGATTTCTTCACCTAGCCTGGAAATTAAACCCTTGTCAGATATGTGGTTTCCAAATATTTTTTTCCCATTGAGTAGGCTGTCTTTTCACTTGCATGATAAAGTTCTTTGATTGTTTTCCTGTCTTTTTATTAATGTTGTGTAGCAACTTCCTCAAGCTTCTTACCTTAGCCTTTTGTTCTATATTTCTCACTGTGCTTTCATTATCACAATATTTGTTCAATAACAAATCTTATTATACTTTTTAAAATATAATGGTGGGAAGCAGATGTGGCTCAAGCAATTGGGTGTCCGCCTACCACATAGGAGGCCCAGGGTTCGGTTCCCAGTGCCTCCTAAAAAGAAGATGAGGAGACACAGAGAGCACACAATGAAGAGACACAGAGAGCAGACAGCGAGCACAAACTGTGGGGTGGGGGTGGGGGCAGAAATAAATAAATCTTAAAAAAAAAAGAAAAGTAAAAATTTTCTCGTGGAAGTTCTATATCTTATTGTAGGTCCTCTCTCAAGATACTACAAAAATGTCATGAGGAAACTTTAATACATACAATAGTAAAAATAAATGAAGCCTATCCAATTTGTTCACTGTAAAACTGATATGTAGCTTTTAGTACTAGGATGTTCTCTTTACTACTGCCTGCAGTCATATGAATGAAATTTGGAAAGAGCTGGCAGAAAGATTTACTTCTCTTATAGTTGTTTTGTGATCAGGCCCTATTCATAATGATACAATTTGTGTCGTAGGAAAAGTGATAGTGCATGTAGAGTTCACCTTGGAAAAGGAGGAGGTTACATCTCAAATTCTATCTGCTTCCCACATTATAAACTCAAATTATGCACTTATCACTTGGCAAAAGTTGACAACTTTATACCCTGAAAGGAAAAATCATAATGCTTTTGTTACTCTAAATAAAAAACAGCTCCAGTGCCGAAGCATTGGATAGGAAAGCATGAATCTAGAAAAGAATAACAAATAAAAGATAAAATTGTAGTTGATACTCAAAATCAAAAGCTGTCTTTCTGGCCATACATAGATAACAGAAGAAAAATTTCCTGACTATATCTGCCAAACTGACTAACTTAATACATATTTGTTGTGTGTCTATTATATCAAGCAGTATATAGGCTGGGGAGATCAAAAGAGACATGGTTCCTGCTTTCCTGGAGCTTTCAGTTTAGTTAGTAGGAGTCCTGGTTACAAAAAGGAAAAAAGTGATGCTTACAGGGAAGGAATGGGGGCAGGGAGGTTGATTGTACGAGAGGAGGTCATATCCAAATGACACTTCCTGGAGGGACCACTTATTCTGTGCTCAGATGTCAACCGCCAGGAGTACCCTGGGACTAGTGTAAACAAATGAGCATGAACTCCTCTATTTTAGTCCTTGCTGCCTGTGAATATTTTTTAAAACGTCTGGTACAGGAACTAATATTATCCATGAGCTAACTCCCTTGTTCTAAACGTATCTATTCCACAAATATTTTACTAAAAGTACTTATATGACAAGGTTCCTTAAGCAGACTGAAAGATCAGAGTATGAAGTGATATATTAAACCTAGTGCTTGGATTAATTCTTTTCTGGCTCATATCTCTAATATTCTGGATCCTTGAAATTATAATCTTGACCACAGAGAACAGTAAACTTTTAATGGCTCCAGACCAAAGTTAGCATCTGTAGGAACAGGAAATTCACTATTTCTTTTATGAAGTTATTGCCTCTTTAGAAATTTCTGATCATAAATGGTTCTGTTTTTAAACTGAAATATGACTCATTGTACCTTGCAGCATCTTAATTCAGCCTTGTTGGGCCATTTAGAAAAAAGCTAATCCTTCTTCCATATAAGAAGTAGATTTTTTAAATTTAAAAAGTGTAGGTGGGATTTTTATGCAATTAGGAAACACTTAGTAAGAAGATTTGGAAAATTAAATGAAGTAGATAAAAGAAGAAAATAGCTCTATTCCCCATACTCAAGTAGAGCCATTCTATATTTTGATATATCTATTTCCAGTCTTTTACTGTACATAGTTTTGATTATCTGTCATTTTATATAATCTCATCATCACATACGTATAGATGTACACAAACATACATGTGCACATACTTGCATAATACATACATAGTATACACATACTGAATATAATTTAGTTTCCTTATTACTATCTTATGTAGAGGATAAGTGAGCAGGCACTGGAGAAAGACAGACTTGGGTTCAAATTTAAGCATTATCACCAGCTAGCTCTTAGAGCTTCGGGCACATTATTTAATCATTCTCAGCTACAATTTCCTAATGTATAAAATGAGGATAATCTATAACCCACCTTTTGAGATTGTTGTTAGCATTAACTAATTAATATAAAATGCTTAGTATAGTGTCTAACAAACAGTAAATGCTGAAAAGTTATTTAAATTATTATTATTATGTTTATACTATTCTGATACAGTTATCAAATATAACAACTGTTAGGGTAAATTCTTAAATTCTTTCAACCCTTTCTCATATGGAATGATTTAAAGTTCTCTTACTATACAGGATGTTGAATAGTGAAAGTTTTGTAATCTGTCCATCTACATCTTTCTCAAAATGTTGATCACCAAACCGAGCATAGTAATCTGTGAACAATTCAAAATGTTATGTCCTCCATTACTCTATGTGGATTCTAAATTTTTTAATGTAGCCTAAACCTTTTTTTTTTTTGATAGCCATATTTTACCACTGACTCACTGCCAAGTAGAGGACTATTGCTAAGTAATATATGTGTCAACACAAATTTAGGCAGTTGGTATTTTTTTGTCCCAAAGCAGGACCTCACAATTCTTCCAAACAAATTGCATATTGTTATTGTCCATTTTTTAATTGTTAAAACTTTTAGATTCTGATCTTGTAATCAAATATATTTATTCACCTTCTCTATCTCATGTAATCCATACTCTTGAAAGACATACCTTCTTATAGTTTTATTCTAGTCATTGATAAATATGTTACACAGATAAGACCAAGGACAAAGGCCTGTTGTGTACCACCTGTAAAACCTTCCTCAGGCTGACACATTTTCATTAAAACTGCCATTGGGTGCAATCATTCATCCAGTTATGAAAACACCTACCAGCGCTATCCCTAAACCCATACATATATTTCTCCATCTAGTCCACAAGGAAATAAAGAAAGAATTTATTAAATGCCTTGCTAGAATCTAGATAGCCTTTTTCTATTGTCCCAGTATACTGGTTTATTAATACTCACAGAAAAGAATATATAAGGTTGGGCTGACTAGCTTACTCATGTTGAATTTATACTTTTTCCTAGAAAACACTTTTTAAAAAATGCTCACAAAGTAGCCTTTTAATAATATAATCTAGATTATAATATAATCTAGTCCCACCAAGCAACATCAATTTTATGGATCCAAAGTTTGCAGTTTCTGCCATCTTTTGAACATGAGGCATTCCTCTTTATCCCTTCCTTCCTTCCTGTTTCTCAAAGATAATCAGCTAAACACACAATAATCTTATTTAGAAAGTCTCTGGTAATAGTTCATAAAGGTCAAGAGACATGTTGGGGGAAGCGGGTGTGGCTCAATTGATAGAGGTCCCGTTTACCATGTGGGAGGCCCCGGGTTCGCTTCCCGGGGCCTCCTTGTGAGGGCAGGCCAGCCCATGCGGCGCGGTGGGCTGATGCAGCAGGACCTCACAACAAGGGGGAGATAAGCAGACACAGAAAAAACACACAGCGAATGGACACAGCAAACACAAGCAGCAAGGTGGGGATAAATAAATAATAAATAAATAAATCTTAAAAAAAAAAAAAGACATGTTGGCAGCTAGATCAGTTAGGCTGTCTTTTCGGAAGTGCTCAGACCCTGGACCTAAATAAATTGGCTCAAATCCTACCTCTATACTTCCCTAGTTGTATGATCTTGGGCAAATTATTCAACCTTATAATAATGCCTATTTTGTAGGTTGTTGTGATGATTAAATAAATTAATGCATATAAATATTTAGTTTACAACACCTTCTAGATGGTCAATAAATGTTACCTATGTTTTAATCCCTTTATTTTGTCTTTAATGTTTTAGGATTTATTCTGACTTTTTGAGTCCAGAGATTTTGACCTTCATTCATTCAACAAATATTTGTTGAGTAATACCTGATATAGTGTAGTGAACAATAGTGAACAAATCAAAGTCCCTGCACTCATGGACCTTATATTCCAAAGAAGGAGAAAGAAGACACTTAAATAAGTAAAATAATGGCAGTAATTAGAAGAACGAAAGTGTTAGAGTTAGAGAATGTCAGAAATAACCATTTTAGAAAGGGTGTTCTAAGTCTTCCCTGAGGAAGTGAATAAGTGAGCAGAGATAAGAATGAAACGAGAGGGAAGAAACATAAAAGACTAAAAATGCTTTGCTTTTTCTTTTTCATGAATGAATTTTATGTCTTCAACTTCAAATAGTGGGCCTATTCCTTTATTGATCTTCCTCCTTATTTCATGTTAATGAAAAGCATTTTGGTTCTTTTTAGCACTTTTCACAAGCCCCAGCTCATTTCATGCTTTAGTCTGGCTGATGTTATTTTAATAGGTCTATGCTACCTTCATATGCTTATGCTTGATTATGTGTCTCCTTTTACCATCTTTTTCACATGCTGTTTTAAATTCAGAGCCTGACAGTAGGTCCCTGTGCAGCACATTGACTGGTTTCTTTAGTTTCCTCCCCATTTTCTTGCTCATTAGAATCATTTGTGTTTGCATAGGCAGAACACTGCTTAAATCAAACTCTAAAGATCGCATGGTTGCTTTTCCCCAAGGTTCCAATCATTTCCATTTTACCTACTGGTTTCTGTCAGAATGGGGTCCAGAGCAGGAGTTCCCCTTCCTGCATACTCTGCCTTCTGGGAAATGAAATTATCAGCAAGGCTAGTCAAGAACTTGTCAGTGTTTTGCTATCTGAGGGGAAAAAGTTGCAGATATTTGGAGATGAAAATCCCTAACACTAAGATATGTTGCTGCTCTGCCAATTTTGTTGTCTGTACTAAAAGAGTATCTTTAAATCTCTCCTTCTGGGCAGAAAGTCTGTAGTGCAGTCACATAATGCTATCACTTTTCTCTGTCCTTCATTTAAAATTCATTCAGCTTTTCCTCCAGTGTGGCTTTACCCACAGGTTCTTGAATTTACATGTTGGTTCTAGCTTCTAACCATTAAGGAATATTCACCTCCCTTCCACTCAGTTTGGTCTAATTATAACTAAAATAGATTAAATTAAAAATCTGATTATATAACCAAAATGTATGCCAGGAAACCCAAACAATAAGCAGTTTCCCTACACTTAATGCCAACAAGCAGCATGAGATAGAAGAAAGTTTTGGAATAAAAGGTGGTTTATTTTCCTGACCAAGAGACTAGTTGGGGGACTTTCAGCAAGTTGGAGATTCATTGAATATCAGAAGTGAAGAGCCCTTCAATCTAATACTTGCAATATTGTAATACTTTACAGGCCATTTGCTCCATTCCCCAAACTGGAATCTCTCACTGTTCGTGAGAGCTCAATTTGAGAGATCTTCATCGGTCTCCATAAAGCCCCACTGAAACGCTTTGTGTATAGCAGAAAAGAAACTCTGAAAGTATATTTTAAAGCAGTTATCTCTGAGGAGTAGAATTATGGGGATTTTTTTCTTTCAACTTTATAAATTTGTGTAATATTTGATTTTTTTTTACCATAGTATATCTCTTATATAATAAAGTATGTGTGGGGGGAGGACTACTTCACTTTAAAAAAATAAAAATAAATGTCTATGTGTTTCCTGAATGGAGACTCACTGAACACACTTAAAAAAAAAGAAGTGAAGGGCCCTTAGGGATGAAAAATCTGTACCCTCTACTTTTACTGATGAGTGAATTGAGTCCCAGAAAGGTTAGTTGACTTGCCCAAAGTCTCACAGCTAGTGACGGATAGTGTTAAGCCTGCAACACAGGTTTCCACTGCCCCCCCCCACCTTAGGCCACTAAATTTCACCCCTATGGTGCACCTTCAATTAATATCCCAGAGATTTACTTCCACTCCTGTGAAATGGAAGTAATATTATCTGCTCTGCTGACCTCAACTAGGTTGTTGTGAGAAGGGAAGGAGATAATAGGTGTGTAATAATAGTGGTTGTGTAAGGTGGTATTAATATGATGATCATTTTAATGATTTAATCTGTAGGTTTCTGTAGGCTTTTTCCCTTCTCAGTGATTTGTATTTTAAATTTAAATATGAGTTTAAATGTGATTACCTTGTTGTAGATTTACAACAATTTGCAGGCTGCATCAGAAGAAAAAGTCTGGGTTTTGGAGTCCAGAACACCAGGATAGTAATCTCTATTCTGTCAATCATGAGATAGATGACAATACAACCTCTTAAACTCTGATGGGATGTCTTCTCTTCTGTTACAAACCATTCCTATCTCTTATGGTTGTTCTGAGAATTGATATTGAAAAGGCTTAAAATTAGTGGTTGTTTTATTTGTGTGTGTGTGTTTTACTCCTTCCTCAGATTACCAGCTCCTTGAGGGCAGACACCATCTTTTTATTCCTAGTGTCTGATACAATAACAACACAGTATGTCTGTGGAATGAATTATTTACCAAAGTGAATATCAAGGGATGGTTCTGAGTGTGGCAGCATTTCATAGGTCAGTGTTTTTCCAACTCTACTCTTAAGAGAACAACACAGTTTTGTGGAGGTGATTCAGAAATGGCCAACAGTAGTGAGGAGGATGTAGCTGAGTGTGAATGCTTGGCCCCCTATCTTGCTCTAATCAGGGCAGACTGAGTTTTTTCTCATTAATATATTGGGCTGTCTTGTAAGAGTTTTTTGAGAAGAAGGTTTTACAGCTAAAAGAAAGTTGAAGCACTGTACATAGCTGGGCAGAATGTGGGCTTTTTTGAGTCTCAAAGACACAGCTTCTGATACTTATTTTATCAGTAGGCACCTTAGGCAAGTTAACTTTTCCGTGCCACAATTTCCTCATTTGTCGTGGGGTTTTAGCATTTCAGGTTGGTTACAGATGGGAAGGAAGAGACGTGCACACCTGCCATTTCCCAATGTATTTAGTCAAGGATACAGAACTTACGCAGATTGAGGTGGCCCTCTGTATCAGGAGCAGATGCACGCAGACATAGCATTCCTCCACTCGATGCTTCGATGATGAGATCTTTGGAGTAGAAGCCTGCTTTCCTCTTCCTCTGGTTCCCTACGGGCCACACAGCTGCCAGGGACACTACTGCCAGAGAAGAAAAACACAATTTTTTAAAGTCGAAGCTTGCCTCTCTAGGAGAATTTATACTCAAGGCACAGGCACTTCCACGTAAAGGAATGTTTACAAACATTTTGCTCTCCAGTTTAGAACCAAACTGGCCCAAATAAGAAAACTTCCCCTAGGAAGAGTGGGGGAGGAGCAGGCAATGTCAGAGTCAGACGTCCTTGATTAGTTTCTCTGCCTCCAACTCCCAGTGCTCCTGTGTCCCTGGAGGTAGGTTTTGAAGATTGAATAAAGTAGAGGTGACATTAAAATATTTAATAATGTGTAAATGGTTGGGTTCGGGCACCGACAGATCAGAACAGATGCTGGTCATAAACAACCAGAAAGTCATGTCAGAGCATTCCAGCCGAATGCCAGCCCTGAAATAAAGTAGCATTAAAATGTCCTCATTATCTGACACATAGATTGTACTTGATTAATGTTCATCTCCTCCCCTGCACCCTCCTTCCTCTTGAATAAAATCCAGTTAAAAACAAACAGAAAGGTAAATCCAAGAAGATAAATCCCTAAATAACCCAAGAAGTCAAGTTTATTGTTTTTTAGTATAATATATTAATGAGGGGAAATTTTCTAACACAAAAATTCTTTCTGTGGTCTACAGTAAAATGGGTCAACTTAAAATAAAATTAATTGTAAACTATTCCTTGAATTAGAACCCAGTTGTTAACTAGAAGTATATCTTAATTATGCCCAGTAGGCCCATTGTCTTGCTTTACCAAGTTTTAAATTTTCCACACCAGGAAGGGTTAATTCATTAGTTAGATTCTATCAGTTGCTTTAAGACAATGTTTCCTAGTGGTTGGCAGTGGAAATTGGGAACACGTTAACACAAGCACCAGTCTTTCTCTACAATCACCCAAGTCTTTCCAGAGATTTTGATGTCCTTGCTCTTATTAAAAAATCCTTTTCTTCCTTTTCCAGAGCGAGAAGTGTGTGTAGGATTCCTTAGGTGAATTTGCTTAGAAAAAAGTTGAACTGCCCTTTGGGATGTTTTATTGGGTAGTGATAACAGAGAAAAGAAGGCTGAGGCAAAACTGGATCATAGCTACCGAAGTAGTGGAGAACACAGGATAAAGGGAGGGGCCAGACAAGTTATTGATCACCTTCACCATTTAGTCAGAGTTCTCACTGGTCTCATCATAAAGTAATAACTTTTGCTGTGCTTTGGGGATCTTGTAACAGTCCTGGTCTTTGTTTAGCTCTTAGAAAGCTTGGAAGCATATTTTGAGCTTAAAGGCAAATTTACAGCATGTATATGGGCATGCATTGCCAGAATTATCTTCTCCTGTCTTTACTTTACTTTTCTATCTTTATTTATCTTTGCCTCACCATTCATACTTCCTCTTACTTACTTTCATTTCTTCTTGTTTGTAAAGCTCCCTAAATCCTTTTCGGAATACAAAGTGTTATAAAGAAATAAATAAAAATTAGGATTCCTGTCTTCAATTGTGTTTACCTCTTTCAGAGTATAATCAGTTTAACCAGATTTCTTCTACTGTCCCTTCAAGACCTGGGAGTCATGGATTTAAGGGAAAATTAATCACTTTTGATTAAAAAAGAATACATATCATAAACTATGAATTTAACTAAGAGTGTGTACACCCCCTCAAAAACGAAATAAAACAACAAAAAGCACCACCACCAACACTAGGATAAAAGTGATGATAAAATTTTTTATGTAGTCACTATAAAGCTAAACTTCTCAAAATATACTTCTAAAATTATTTGTTATAATACAACCCAATAGGTAAGATGGTATGTTCAAACTTGTTCCATTATTAGCTAGCACATTTTTAAGAATTTATGTGGCAGGACTTTGCAAAGTTGTTAACTGTTTTGTACTGCTAAAAGTACCAAAATAATATAGCAAATGCTGAGGACTTATGTACCAAGTACATATTAGAACTTTTATAGATCTTTTATTAACAGATTTTTTTTTAACGGTATGGAGAAGAAAAGGTTAACCTTCAATATAGTGTTCATTTTTCAAAAGTAATGTCTGTGGCTTCTTTGAAAGGACACAATTGAACACTTCAGTGGTGGTGTTTCAAAATCTTTTGCACGGCAAAGTGATTTCAAATGGTATTTACCAAATTCTAGACTGTAGAAAATTGCAGAATTTTAAGTAAGAAGTGAATATAAATGGTTTCAGCTAGGTATACCCTCATGGGATGTTTATTAAGTATCAAGAAAATAAATTCCAATTCTCATTGTATGTGATCTAAGAATAAAAAGTAATGGTAAAAATGTTTCATACTTTTTAGTGTGGATACAGACTAAGTTAACTAGCCAAATTAATTATCCAATTTGATGAATTGAATATATACATATACGTATACATTCCCTCCATACACACATAAGATTTCAATTTGGCAGGAAAAGTGAAAAGGAAAAGATGACAAAATTTTTTTTTAAATATTTATTTTTATTTTTATTGTTTATATCAATATTACAAGTTATTCTGTTAACACAAGATGATAACTACAGTAACAATAAATTTGCTTTGGTCTGTGGTTACATTCCTCCCTTATTTTTGTTCATCCCTCATTCTGGAGGGATTTGGGATGATGTTCCATCTGACTGCTTCAGGCTGAGAGGGGACTTAGATATTATGGGGAAGAAGAAAGGAATTGCTTTGCTTGCTATTGAAGATATTCCTTGTTTTGGGGATGGGATGTATCCGTCATCATCCTTTTGTTAGTCATCCAGAGCAAGCCAGAAGAACTGTTGTGTTTCAGGGCTCAACCAGCATATGAATAACTTAAAGTTTTAAGAAGATGACACAAGGGAGCTGGTGTGCTCAAGAGATTGAGTACTGGCATAATACACATGAGGTCCCGGGGGTTCAATCCCTGTCCCCGATACCCCCCCCAAATTTTTTTACATAAGAAGACACACTTTTTGAAAAAAAGAAAACAACAAAACTGTGATTACTAGAAATTTAATTTTATTTTTGCTCAGAAAGAGCCTTGCTTAGAGTAAAAATGAAAACTTCTATTATGAATAGGATCCCCTCATACATGCCAACATCAGTTTTTAGGTTACACAGGAAATTATTTGTGATGATTTTCTTTAAAATGGAGTCTGTCCCATCAATTAACAGAAATAATTGTTCTAATAAAGTTTTAGTGGTGAAGATGCATTATATAATTATTTAAAAAATGGTTGGCAGATGTTTGTGTGTGCTCTGAAACAAAATCAAGAAAATTACAGATGCAAGTTTGATAAAAGTGTTATGTAGAGAAGAGAACAATATTTCAATAAGACTACTTAAATGAGCAGAAAGGATCTTTTCAGAAATTATTACTCAGAATTTTAAGAGATACAAAGGATATTATACAAAGAATATAATTTATAGGACTTTTAGAAACTGACATGCTAATTATGGGTGATTCTCATGTTGTAGAGTAATTCATTTGGTCATATTTTCCAATTGGCATACTTATAAAATAGATTTATGTTCCATAGAAAATGTTTTAACCTGGTATATAAAACAAAAGATAAAATAAGGAATCATGATAATAATACTAATAACACACACAAAGCCCCCCATAACATATGATAAATTTGGTATATTAAAAAAAAATCCCTAATGTTCAGCAGATAATCTAAATTCTAGTAAATATTCTCCTTTGAAAGCATATCTTAAGAAAAAATATATTTTTTAACATATCTGGAACCATCAATAAGTTCTAGTAATTTTAAGTGAAGGCTTAAATTGTTTGCCTTAAAATGTTTTGTGTTTAGCTGTTTCTGCTGTATTAAGATAACTTAATTATTTAGCTAAGTCCTTTAAATTATCTATATTTATCCATAAAAGGATGCCTGCTTCTGTTTATTAGGCTGATTGAAAAAAAGACAAACTCCTTTCATTTTTTCCTCCCTTGGTGACCTATAGTATGAGAATGTTAGGTAATACAAAAACGATCAAAATTATTATTTGTTTCTATCAAGGTAACTTTCTATGTAGGGGAACTGAACAGGTCACAGAAAGAAAAGAAACCACAAGAGCTTGCATCAATGGAAGAATGGTGGGAACTGGTAGCAAGCAGAGAGAGAGAGGGAAAAAAAAAAATCTCATGAATGTGAATGAAAGTAGAGTAGATTAAGCCAATTAGTAAGCAGTAAGGAGGCAATATAACTTCAATATTGAGCTATGTGCTCAGTAAACATACGAAATGGTGTATACGCAAATCATTTAAACACAGTAAAACACTGTTATTATTATTCAATACATTTCTTCATGTCTTAGTGTATATTGACAGCATAATTCAAACACTTATTCAAAATATAAATTATTGATCATTAAGGCTCAAGAATTAAAATGCTTACAGGGATCAGGAAGAAACATTTATTGAGTGAAGGGGCAGTTGTGTGAAACATTGAGTCCTATTAATTTATCTTGCCATTTCCCACTTTTGATAGAGATATGGGTAAAGATATATTTCATTTCTCTTTAATACTGCCACTAAAATAGAACACAAAATATTATCACAATTTGGATGATTCATGACACAAGACACTTGCCTTAGTTTTAAGGGAATGGTGGAGAATGTTGAGAGTCAGAGAGTGCATGTTTTGTCTAAAAGGGAAAACCTCTCCTGCTGAAAGTTGCCATGAGGTAATATATACCAAATGTTGTCAGAGCTTTCCATTTTCTTTGCAGAAGGTGAAAATCCATAAATTAATTTAAACCTCCTGATTTTAAAAAGATGACAAATAAAGAGATTAAAAACAACAACACTGTGTGACTATCTATAAGGCAAACAAATCACATTTGTTGGCTACATTTATATGCAGGCCCACAGTTTGAGACCTCTATTGCATGCTGTGCTAGGAGCTGAGCATATAAAACTTAGTGGGAGTTTAAGGAGCTTACAGTCTAGTTGGAGCAAGACAGGTAAATGAATAAATACAGTGACCTGTGATAAATGCTATGATACAGAATCTATGTTCATACTGATGATCCCTGAACACTGAAAAATTCTATGTTATCAAGGAAAGATAAAATGATACTCAGTATGCTTTTCTTAGATAGCAAAGTAGTATACTAATATATTTGTAAAAATCAAGAACGTAAACAAAAAGGAACACTATTTAAAGTGTCAGCAGGAAATCAGAATACTCCCTTCCTTAGTAATTTTGTTTCATTAATTTACTCTTTCAGATATTATTAATAAAATTTTGCTGGTGATCTGGCAGAAAAAAATATTGGTTTAAAAATGGTTTTTGACACTTGGATGTAGGGTTCCAGGCTTTGACTGGTTAGTGGTTCATAAATAAGTAGGGGACTTTTTACTATAATATATAATTCTTCAAAGATGTTTGCCTTTGAATGAAGCTGAAGTGCTAAGGTGCAAAACATACCCTTGAAAGCCACATGTAAGTCCTGCTGATTCTAATTTATGAGGTTTCCTGGATACATCTTAATCTTATATAGGCTGTTAGGACAGGAAGGGTAGGAGGGAGAAAGGCTGTCCTGGGTGAAATGGGATGTATGGCCAAGTTTTGAACTTTTCTGAATTCACAAATGCCATTTTTCCCTGCTTTCCATGAGCTATTTCCCACCTCCCCAATGTGTGTGCACGCACACACATGCACACACAGGAAGATCAATTAATAGTACTCAAAAATTCCTTGAACTGTTTGTCTATATTTGTGTTTTTTTCTACTTAAAAGCATACATACATACATACACACATTGCTATTGCTTTTTTTGGAAACCACTCAAAGTTTCATTGCAATCACTAATTTGTTTTATTACAATATTTACATATTTAAAAACTAAAGTTTTTAAAGATAAATTGACTAAGTAAATCTCTTAATAAGTACATTTGTGTGCATATTTTAATATATATATTTGTGATAAGTATTTTTGTTGGATTAATAGTTTGAGTTCTTCTAGTCATATCAGCAAAGCAGTACTAAAATCATATATTGATTTGGACAATATAACAAGTAGCCTTATTATTGAACTAAATATTATAATGGGATTCATGATAACGGATTTGAACTTATTGTTCACCAGCCTACTCAAAGAGCTCAGGCTCTTGGCCAGACATTGAAGAGGGTGTTGTTCTTCAAGAGGTTTCTGAAAGTAGATGAATGTTTCAAAAATTACTGCAGTTTGGTTTGTGTATGCCATTCTGAACAGTATGATATGACTTGCTGTGTCATTCAGTATTGGAGGTATCTTAGGAACCATTTCCACTTCTAGATGAAAGAATGTGGGCAGAGAGAAGTGCTTCCAGGTAGAAGCTTCTAGAAAATTGTTCTAGGCATCCAAAACTTCTTCAAGACTATTGTCTCCTCAAAAGGTCATGAGGTCACTTTGGTATATTAAGAACTTTTAAGAGTTGTGTTGCTGAGGACTTCTCATATCAACTTACTAATGTTTGAGAGTAGAGTGGGTAATAAGTATAAAATCATTGTGTTATAGCTGGGTTTATGGATGGTTGGGTAAGTGGGAGAAGAGGTTGAGAAGATAGAGGTTTCAAAATTTACTAAATGCCACAAACACAGATTGAGATTTACTATGTGTTAAATTAGGAATCCTCTGGTAAATTAAGCTGAAAGGAACTTGTCAAAGCTATGAGACACAAAAATTGAAGTAAAACTAGAATAAGCCCACCCAAACCTAATATAATTGGAACGGGAATCGTATCAGGAAGGAAAACTGAATGGAGTTTCTGAAAGAAGACTGGAAAGTAAAAACGACAGATGTATTATCTGGCTATTATGTTTTGCACACTGTACCAGAAATTGAGATACTTAAGTGAAAAATGTTTTATTTTCCTGCATGTTTAAAAATAAAATTGATGGGAACCTGCCTTAGATTTATTCGATAACCTCACAAAAGTTAGGGAATTATTCATTCATTTTCATTATTTCTATAGGTAAAAATGCATCTTCAGGGGGTGAAAAACAATAAGATAAATTTGAAAGAAAATTTTGGGAAGTAATAGTCTGTGAGAAAATAGTATATAGGTAAAATTCCTGAATGTTATGCATATTAAGCATATTACAGAAATCGTTATATCCTAATTAGTTTTGTGTATTTGTTTATATATTTTTGTGTATATTCTTATTTATTTTCCATGTGTATTTATCCTGTGTTTCCACAGATGATTTATTTCTCTGGGGAGAGAGTATGTGTACCCCACTTTCTCGTAGCACCTAGGGCACTGGAACTGAGAAAGGGCGATTTTCTGAGTGTTGAATAATTGCCTTTATTATCCCTACATTTTGAAAAATGTCAGCCCACAATTTCAGTAAAAATACAAATTAAAAATGAATATAAAAAATATTGTGCAAGCCTCTCTGACATTAAATCACCCTGTTGTGCTAAACGTAGTACAAAAGGCCTTCTAACATGGGTCCAAAGCAAACAGTAGGTGATCAAAGAACACATCGGCAGCAACACCGAGTCACACTGGTGGAGTCAAGGACAATGTATTTTGAAATTTATTTTATGTTTCTTCTGTGGTATTATGCCAGAACACAAATATATGACACAGATATATATATATATGTGCATATATATTTTTACAGAATTTAAATAATTTATTCAAATAAATTATTTAAAAGATTTAAAAATTCCTTTGTCAAACAGATTAATGGAACCTTGTTATTCAAAAGCTAAATCATTTTATATGAAGTGGCAAAGACTTCAAGGGCTAATAAAGGTTTTATGAGAATCAACTTTTAATGAACTAATACTTTTACATGTACTTATTGTATATAGATATATAAGTATATACACATACTTATAGTGATATTATATCAACATTTTCTTGCAGATTTTTAAGGAAATAGTATTCACAGTATTTAAAATAAAGTATTTTCATAAATTTAATTTTTAGAAGCTGATGTATATAACTCAGCAAGGAAAGTAGAGGAAGATTTAAATAATTAATAATAGTAACTAAATGTTACTATTTGTGTAATGAGATAAAATAGATGAATTTTTTTCTATTTTTAATTTATATGAATCCAGTAACCATTAGTCCTGAACAATTTTATATATGTAGTTTTCCAAGGTTTGAAATATATTTAGCACTCAAGTCTTTTTGTTGTATAGGTCTTAAGCAGAAAGTTTTGCTCTAGAAAATTATGGTGAACTAGTATTTGTACAACAAGACCTTAAGACTCTGGGAAAAATTTTAAGGATTTTTATGAAGCTCTGCATACATTCTTCTGCTAAATTTTGGCATAGTTTCAATTTGAGACTCCAGTGAAATTCAATTGGTTTATTTTATAATTAAAAACAAGGAAATCAAAGTAACAAAAATATATAATGTATAGCACTCATGTTTGTAATAGAAACATCCATAAAGAAAGAAACATGTTCTAACTTTTCTCATTACCCCAAAGGGAATTGCATCTTTAATCACACAAAGCACAACTGCTTTCTAATTTTGTTTAAAGTGTTTCAGTACTTACAAAAACCAGATCAGGTTATTGTAAATCTAGAGCAAATTAGAATCATTGGCCTCTGCTCAGCTGTATGTAAGGGTTCTATGTAAATCATAAATTTAATGGCATACTAAGACACACATCTGTTTCAGTTTTGCAGAAGTTAATAATCTAACTACAGAGTATTTAAACACTTCTTTCATTAACTGGAAAATTGAGGCAAAGATAGAATTCCCTCAGTCATAAGGTATTGTAATATTTTACCTCCATATTTTGATAAGCTATAAATTTATATAAGTAGCTAAGCATAGTTTTCTCAATATTCTGTCTAGTATCTATTTTTGATGTTACATGATTTTCTCTTGTACAGAAATATTCCGTTTAAACAAATCATATCAGGTCTACAGCCGCATAAAATATCTTGGTTTATACGAATCATGTATAAAATCATTTTGCAATAGGGCATTGGAGAGAAGGTAAATATTAAGTAATTATATGAAAATGTCAAAATTTATTCATTTAAATATTTTTCAGATTCCTTATTTGATTACCCATACGTTGGATTTTAAATGATAAATAAGAGTCTTCCTGGGCCCCACGTTATTTAAAATATTTCACATTCTTGGGTTTCCAGAACATGTACATTTTATAGCAAACATTCTTACACAAATTTTCTCTAATTTTATTTTGACAAATCATAATATTTTTAATGTTATATCCATGACCTCTTTCTTTGAAACATGCCACTTCACATATAGCTGTATCTTCAATATTATAAGGCATTATTGTGTTTCAATTATCATTAGATAATAAACAGGAAATTAGTTTTTCCTGCAATATATCCTATGTTGTCTGAACAATTAAAAATATGTGGTTTGAATTTGGGCCATTAATTCAGGTAGTAAGGACATAGTACTAATTAAGTTGGTGTCATAAATTACAGCTCCATAATGAAGGGGAGAACTCTTTTAAGGCACTAATAATTCTCTTCAGTAATTTTGTAAATATGTGATTTTGGTAACCAGGACAGACAGATAAGAATGTGGATGGTTCAATTCAACACACCTCCATTACCAAAACAAAACAATTCAAAGAGTATATTACCAAGTGATGATTCGGCAATATCTTTTTAAAGTAGAATAACTGCAGAGGTTTTTTATATGTTTTTATTTTTAATGTAAATCAGAAAATTATTTCTTCTGATTTTTTTCGTTGAATATTGCACAACAAAACCTTATCATTATCAAATCATTTCAGTACCTCCTCTGAGATATAAATGACATTTTAATATGATTCTAAATTTGTATGCTAATTTTAAAGAAAACTATGATTCTTTTCTAATGCACTTTTACTGATCACAAAAACTTATGCCTATTACATCATTGTTTGGTCTAGGACCTAAGTGATTGATTTCATAGTGACCTTTATAAAGATTTAAATTTTTCTTGAAAATAGAGATGAAAACATTCTGTTATCTTATGAAGAAACTGTATGATGAGAGCTAGGTTTAGAAAACAGTGTTTCACTTTGCAAATTGCCTTTCTAGTTTCCACATGCTCAAATTTATTTTCACTAAAATATGTACAACAAATGAAAGTTTTTTTAAAGAAAAAATAAGGCAGCAGAGAAGTGGAGTAAAGAATGTTGGTAAGAACTTATAAAATCAGAAGGATCAGGGGGCGGATGTGGCTCAAATGGTTGAGCGTCTGTCTGCCATATGGAGGGACCTGGGTTCGATCCCCAGGACCTCCCGGTAAAATAAAAAAAAATATATAGAAGGTGCATGGGCTGCCAGGCTCTGTGTGCCGGTGAGCTGCCAGGCCTCGGGAGCCATGCAGCAAGATGATGACGTAACAGGAGAGAGACGCAGGGGAGAGTCAAGATGAGATGCTCCGAAAACCAGGAACCGAGGTGGCGCAGGTGGCA
>JAQZBX010038667.1:0-23324 GCA_029593785.1 Cabassous unicinctus | reverse complement strand
ATGAGAAAGTCTTTATTATCCCTGTTGAACATAAGGGAAGAGACAATATTCTCCCCCCCCCATCTCTCCAAGTATTTACTTTAAAAAAAAAAAACAAAAACCCATAGTTGTAATACCACTTTCTTTGTCCTTTTGAAATGCTTATATTTGAAATGTGTGTACAAGTTTAAATGCGTCCCTTGCAAATTTTACCACACAATTTAAGAAAGAATGGAAGCCATTTCTTTGATGTAATCAAAGGATATTTCTCCCATTTCCTGATAAGTGATGAACATAACTTCTAGAGGTGGAGGTTTAAGGGAGTGTGTCCCTGGCTCCAAATGTAAATCTACCTCTGGTCTTGAAGATATGAGAAATAACTTGAGAATATGTATGAAATTGGTTGTCTCTGCTTAAGATTTCTTTCTGTATTTGAATTTTTTTGCAGATAGCTTGTGATGCATCACATTTTGCTTTGGTGTTTGTTCAATGATAAAATTGTTTTTCTTTCTCTTCTACCTTTGTAGAAAGCTTTTCTGGGTTGGGGGATGATTTTGTTTTTATTTATATTTCCCCAAGAGTTACTGGCACCTGAATTAAAATAGATCTCAAATTGAAGACATTACCTTCCCCCAAACAAGTGTAAGTTATATCTCCTCCAATTTCCAAATCTTAATTAATGGCTCCATTAGGCATCCAGGAATTAATTCTTGAAGCCCCTTTCAGCACCACAGAAACCCAATAGAGCATTGTTACTCTCTCTGCACTGAGTACTCTTATCCTTCATCACCTCCTAATCTTACACACACATACGCCCACATGTTAGTTTCCTTCAGTGCCAGTTTAAATGTTTTCCCTCTGGAATTCCTCCTTTATCTGAACATCCACCTATGTTAGACTTTCCATTCTCTGGCCAAGTTTTCTTGAACAGAACATTACTTCATCTTCAGGCAATACCTGTATTTTGTCATTAAGTGTTTACTCGCTCATTTCATTGTCTCCCATCTTCCCCAAGGAACCAATTGCAGAAAAAATAGACCCAGAATCTTAAAATAAGAGAGGTTCCCTCTGACCATTACATATGAATTAAATTCCAGAGGAATTCCTTCTTACCAAAAACCAAATCTGCCTTCAGATAGCCTGCCCCAAATATCTGCAGTGAGATCACACAATTATCTCCAGATTAAAATTCATTTTCAAAATAAAAGAGATCCATCTCTCCTGGGGAAAATTCTCACCAGTACTCACCTGAACTCAAAGAGTTGGAAAATCCAAGAACACTGGGTCATTATTGAGGATGCTATCACCACATTCCAGAGCTCAGAGCATCATTCTTTTTTTATATTATTAAAGATTTACAAAACAATCATGTATAAAATGCAGGATTCCCATATACCACCCAGAAACAACAACCTGCATTGGTGTGGAATATTTGTTACAATTTATGATAGTACATTTTAAAATTGTACTATTAATAAATATTCATGGTTTAACTTATGGCTCAATGTGTAGTATAGTTCCATGGATTAAATTTTCTTTTATTATGTTACCATATATACAATCTAACATTTCCCCCTTTTAAGCATATTCAGATCTATATTTCAGTGCTGTTAATTGTGTTCATAATATGCTACCATCACCACCATCCATTACCAAAACATTTCCATCATTCCAAATAGGAACCCTATACATTTTAAGCCTTATCTTCCCATTTCCTTTCCCTACCCCACCTCTGGTAACTTATATTCCATATTGTGACTCTGTGAGTTTGCTTATTTTAATTGTTTCAAATCAAGGAGATCATATAATATTTGCCCTTTTGTTCCTGTCTTGTTTCATTCAAATTATGTCTTCAAGGTTCACCCGTGCTGTCACATTGAGGCAGGTTAGTATAGTGAAGGAGTGAAGGTGGATCAGGCCCAACCATGTTTGCAGACAACATGGCCTGCAGACCACATGGCAGTGAGACTCCATCCAGAAAACTCCACAGGGCAAGGCTGCCAGAAAGATCCCATGAGACACAGGCCATATGATTCCATTTGGAACAAGATCCCATTGGGAACAAGATCTTATTTGGAATGAGATCCCATTCAGGGTCAAGGGGAAGCCCCTGATACTGTCAAACAAAAGACTTCACCGTTGGCCCCCTAAGAGCTAACAGGTGGGGAAAATAATCAGAACAGCAAACAACAGGGGACCCTCCCCAACATTATGAAGGGGAGGAGTAAAAGATTTTAAAAAGGCCTAACTTGGGGCTCCACATGTGCATCTCACTCTGCAGCATACCTGCAGCACATGTCTAGGACTTTGTACTCTTGTTTCTTAATAAGCTCTTTATTCCCTTGCCTAACCTATGGCATGTCCTTAAACTCTTTTATGTGACATAAGCCAAGAACCTAGAAAACCAGAATCCATGTATCAGGATTCCATTCCTTTTTACAGCTGAATAATATTCCATTGTATGTACATACCATGGTATATATCACATTTTTTAATCCATTCATTGGGTCATGGACATAGATTGTCAAAACTTCTTTCTTGCTGTAGAAAAATCACTATTGATAGTGCCTCTATATGCTGTTACTAACTTCATCAGCCATGCGTAAAAAGGGTGCACCCTGATTACCTTGAATGCCAATGAAGAAAAATCTAAGCAAAGTATGACTAAAAAAAAATTTTCCTCTAATTATGTAAAACATATATATATATAGATAGATAATGAAAATATGTTATATCTTTTCATTCTGTAATTGCTCTAAAATATCCAAAGTCAACCTTCATTCCTTTTCCCAGAGGTCTCACTGTTTTGTGGATTCTGGTTTTGGGAGGGAGGCCATACTGTAGAGAACTTTCGGAAAGTGGATCAGTCCTGCTGAAGACTTGTAAAACTACCAACATTCTCTCAGGGTGGAAGCATGAATGTTGTTCTGTATAAGAACAAATAGTTATGCTGCCAATACATATTTAATGGAAAGCTATTTTTCATGCATCCACTGTGCATATATTTTACTATTAAGGAATAAAAATAACATCGAACACAGATCTCTTTGATTCAGAATTATCGGATGTCATAAAGACTGTACAATCCTGCAAGTCACAAATATTAGGCATTCAAAGGAATGAATTATCCAGTGTCATTACTGATTTGACTATAAATAGACTGTGTTTCAACTATTTTTAAGTAAAATTAAAAGTTTAAATGTCTTAGGACATCTAAGTTTAAATGTCTTAGGATATCTAAGAAATAAAAGGAAATTACTTGTAAAGAAAAATGAAGCAATATATTTAAATTTTGGGTAGACATATTTGTTTCCAAAGGGGATAGTTTTGTCTTTTACTATTTTAATAGTCTTCTGAAATTTTAAAAGAAAATTGTATGCTGGAGTATTTTAGTAGTAAACATTTTTGGTAATAAACTTCAATATTATTGTTCTATTATATGTTCCTATGTCTTTCCATACCTATGTAAATATGTCTTTATATTCAAATGTAATGATGTTTAAAATTTGTTTCTCAGATACTATCAAGCCCAGGCAGGCATTTTGCTGTTGGTTGGATATGCAATTATGAGAAAAAAATGCATGTCCTTCCTTTCCTGACTTTAATATCTAAACATCCAAACAATTGTTTAATTACACATTGTATTAGTATTTGAACACAAAATTCAGGATGTTAGCAGAGAGGTGTATCAAGGAGCTGTGATCTCATCTGAAGGCTTGGATTGGGGAGGATATACTTCCAAGCTCTTTCATCTGGTGTTTGGCAGCAGTTAGTTTCTCTTAAAGGAACTATTGGGCAGAAGAACTTGGTCCATAGCTGTTGGCTGGTGTTCTTCTCATTTCCTTGCCAACTGGGCCCTTCCACATGGATGTTTGCTTCATTAAATCTTACAAATTGAGAAGGCAATAGAGTCTTCTAGCAAGTTGGAATTCACAATCTTTTGTAACCAAACATAGGAAGAGATTAACCTTTCCTTTTGCTGCATTCTATACATTATAAGCTATTCACTAGGTCCAGCCCTCCATTAAGGGGAAGAGATTACATTAAGGTGTGAATTACAGGCAGCAGGGATCTTTGGGAGTCTTTTTATATATCTGTCTACCATACTGTCTTTCACAAGCTCTAGTTGACATGGGGTCAGCCAGCAACTACATTTCCTGCAGACTCCTTCCCAGATCAATGTTGGATATTGTCTGTCTCCTTTTAGTTTCATAGTCCTTTTACTTACTAAAAATGTCTTTCATTCCATAGGAATTTGTTGAGAGCATAATGCGTGTCTTGCATTGAGCTAAGGGCAAAATATTGAGCAGTAATCAATATGTGGTCTCAGATACTTCCGTCTTTTGAGGGGGAATATGATTCTTCTACCTGTAACAAGTGAATTTCTGGAGTTCCTGGCAGCTCCTGGAATCTGAAGAAGTCCCATCTGAGGTGGCCAGAAAAATTAAGTTGTTCTGACACCATGCATCTCTTTGTAAAATTTAAGATAATACTGTTCAGTAATCAACACTTTGGCCTATGTTTTTCCTTCATTTTAGTATCTCCTTTTCTTATTTTTGACTCTGGGATTGTACAATCCCTTACTCTGGTGTGTTTGGGGAGATGGAAAGACCAGAGGATGTCTCCTCTGAGAACTTTATTTTGATATTTCAGCTTTCCTCATTGTAGGATGGAAAGGGTGATAACTGATGAGAACTTCCTCAGCCAAATTCTCATGTGATTTTGACCCCTATGTCCAACCCTAGGACATCACCACAGTCTGCCATCCTCACTCTGCAAGTATCCTTATTCACTTATGTTTCCCTCTAGAGGTGTTGCCTGGTTTAAAAAATTGCACACAGTGAGATCAACTTGAGGCTAGAGGGGAACAGGGGAAACTTAAAAAATGAGTGACAATATGAGGGACATGCAGATAAATGAAAAGAGAAACGAAGGTTTCTGCACAGGCCCAAGACCATTGTGCAGCTAGGACTGTCCTCCCTGTTCCAGCCCATCCCACACCTCCCCTCTGGAAGTCTGGCTGCCTCTACTTCTACTCCGGGTATTGGTGCTGGGTCAAAAACCCCCTATGGTGACAAGAGCACATCACTCCAACACCTAGTCCCTGCCATTCCTTTGGCCTAAACATAATCCTTTGCCAAACATTCAAGGAGTTCTTGTTCTCTGCCCAGCTTTTATGCTTATCCCTTTGTCAAAATGATGGTTTTGGGAAGGAGAGTCTAAAACCTAATCTACTGGTGTGGGCCAGTGTCCATGAGATGCTAGCATGTAGGTCTGTGTAGGAGAGGAGGAGAAAGAGAGTCTGTTGGGTACTTCACATGCCAGTCATCTCAATCTGCACCTGGAAGAATCTGCCTTCTCTTCAATCTATTCCTTAGATTGAGGCATCCCACCTCCAAACCACCCATTAATCCTGCTGATTAAAATTCAAACAAGCCCAACTCCCATCCTATCAGACGCTCCAATATTTCTGAGGTGAAACATATTTTCCTTCAGTCAAGATGCTGGTCAAAGGGGCATTTTTAGACTCTTAAATCTTCACAACCAATGGGTGGCATGTAGAAGGCTTTCATGTCTATCTTTATGCCTAGTGTTCCTATAAACACTTAATCTGAATAAGAGCAGTTTGTGTTTTCTGTAAACATAACTTCATGAAAGACAATCCACTGCTCCCTCCAATGGATACTGCCACAGTGTAGCCCCTTATTCTTCAGAGCCACCAACCTCCCTTCATGCTTTACTCATGAGCCATGTCTGGTATTTGGGGCACCAAGGGTCAGAGGAAGTCCATTTTCCCTTCAGAAGATGATCTAATGACCAGCCCCTTTCTCTCCTATCCTACTTTTCAGATTTTGTGGTGCTGGGACCTCAAGAGGAGCTCAGTCTCAGGATGAAAAAGGGACAGTTGACCAAGTAAAAACACAAATGGGGAACCAGTTCCCACATACAGGTATCATTTCCCAGTCTCTGCTGTTATGTATGTGGAACTAGAATCAGACTTCTGCATGAAGTAGCCCCACTGGTATTCTTAGGCAGTCTGTATCATAGGTACCTGGGGAGAAACAGGATCCTTTACTAAGGCCTTTGACTCTGCTCCTCATTTCCTTCTACCTGGAGACTACCCTTACTGGATCATAGTGGGTGAAGATGGAGCCTCAATTTCTATAAACTGAGCATTTGCGTTACATGGGTCACTGGGGATCCACTCAGAGAAGAAGCAGCACTTCCTTGGGAATTCTGTATTATGGGGAAATGTTGAAGCCACATAATTCATACAAGCTTTCCTGGCTAGTGGGGTACAGCCATAGGCTTTGGATCCAGAATCAGACTCCAGAGTTTGAACTCTTAACTGTCCCTGGAGCCTATGTGACTTAAGATGTACCAAAAAATGGAGATACTAGGGGTTCCTCACTTAGAGGATGTTGTCTGAAGATTAAAATATGATGATAATTCCATGATACAGACTGTATGATGCAAATAAAGCTAAAACAGCCATAACAGATAGAACCATAAGCAGCATGCAACTTCTGGGGCTCCTAACACCAGCCAGTCACAGATCTCACAAGTTATGAATCCCCAAGAGAATGTGGAAATGAGAATGCTCATTGAATGATCCCTCTTCTCTGCTGTGGGTGGACACCAGAAAACTTCATTAGTGCCAAGTGTTTCAGAGATCCTGATTTTGTACAGAAACTTCAACTTCATAAAAGAGAGCTTCACAAGAAAAAGACCAAAAGTTCTGATGGACTGTCATCTCCATCAGACAAGGCAGAGTGGCCACTCCAGTGTTACTCATACCTCCCTCCATTAACTCTCAGACTATGAGCTCTGAGGAGTCCAATATCATAGTCACCATGCCCCTCTCAGGCAGAGATTGTCCTTGTAGATTTATTAACATAATTGGAGAGGGGCTATTAAGAGGTGTCCAAATAAATCATGTAGAGGCAAACATACTCCTCCTTCCCTGTACTATGTAACAAAACACTTGATTCCTTCTCATACTGATGATGAGTGTGAATTAACTTTCCAAGATGTTGCCTTCTGTTTTTGCCTTCCAGACCATGAACATAAGGATCCAAAGTGACCTGGGGGGAGGGGGGGATTTCCCATTTGGCACCTAGAGCTTGTAGTTCAATGACATGATTCTTGGGCCCTTTTCCTTCACATAGCTTTTAGAACTGGGTTCTGATATTCCTCAGGAAAGCTGTCTAGAATTTTGAGATGATTTAATTGTATCAATTTAGTAATTGACATGTTAACAATGTTGAATCATATTATCTGTGAATGTGGATCTAAATGAATTGCTAAAATTATTGTTTATTTTTAGGATATTAGGGGAACATTGAATGACAAATCTCTACCCCACATTGGAGGCAGTAAACACTGAGAAAAGTTAATAAAAGAAGATGAAGATGTAAGGGGATGTCTAGGAAAATGGCACTGGAGTAGGTAGGCACAGCTCAATTCTTTCATAAAATCAGTGGAGGAAGGGCAAAAATCTCTCAGAAGGAACTGCTTTGGTGATCTGCAGATGAGGAGAGACTGTGCATTTTCCAGGAAGGTGAGGGATTAAGAGATGAAGAACTCAATGAAAATCATAAGTTACTAGCCCCCACAGATGGTAATGGCACCCCTCCCCCAACCTCAAAGTTAACAGCCTGGATAAAAGCTATGGCTCAATGCAGCCAACTGAGAAGGGAACAGACATCTTCCTTGAGAGTGTGGCAGAGAATGGAGAGTGGTCTCTCATCAGTGAGTTTGTCCATCAGAGCCCACTTTGGATCTCAGCTCGGCCCAGGTCTGAGTTGTGGTCAAGTGGAGGTTGAAAAAGACACCTCCATGGTAAGACTCACCAAAAAGCATCATTTGCTGCCAGCCCAGGAAATTGCAAGGAGAAAAATACTACTTGGAGTCTCTCTTCCCATACCCTTTGAATCAGATCTGCACCCTATTAGTGGGATCCAGGCTGGAAAATTTTAAAGACTGATAATAAATTGAAACAAAAATCAAAGAAGAGCTATGAAATTAATTTACTAGGCAAGAGAGAGAAATTGACCATCAGAGTAAATTCACCAACCTAATCAGATGCCTAGATATCAGGAAAAAATTACAAGCCATACTAACAGGAAAGGTTGCCCAGCTGAAGGAACACACTAAAACTTGTGATGTGACAAAAGATTTAAGACATCTAATCAATGATAATCACACAAATCTCTTATATCAATTCAAGTAGTTGAAGAAAAATATCACTAATGAAATAAAGGATATTAAGAAGACTATGGATGAGCATAAAGAACAATTTGAAAGCCTACAAAGAAAATTAACAGAGCTTATAGGAATGAAAGACACAATGGATAAGATTAAAAATACATTAGATCCCACAAGTTCCAGCCTCCTCTCCATGCAGATATGGAGAGCAGGACTGTGGAGACACAGAGCCTGCAGATCAGAAGGGAAACCCCAAAGGCCATCAGAAGGAAAGAGCAGTGATCCAGTCTCACTACATGTAGGGCCTGACATGGGAGTTCCAGAGGAGACCCTCCCAGGCCTGACATACATGAGATGCTCAGCAGGCTGGATACCAGAATGGGGCCTCTGAGGGTGCCTTACAGGATGAATTGTGAGAATTCACAATTCATAGACACTCAAGAGTTGGAAAGACCTGAATCCTCTCAATGTCCACAGAAGTCAATGCCCATGATCTATACAATTAAGGGTAACTAAAAGCAGATGTGTAAGCAAGGCTCAGATGAGCCACAGGAACAAATGCACTGAGCTGGTCTGATGCCTGTCCTGTCAAGTCTCCATGATGCTGGGTCCTGAGGGAGGCAAAGGATTTGTGGTCAAGCTCCAAGACTTGCCCTAGTCTTGCTCTATTGAGGATGTGCAGAATTTCCTCTCCAAGTGCAAAATGCGAGACAGAGCATCAGGCTTTCATTTCACCTGCACCAGGGAAGGCAGATGGAGTGGTGAGGCTTTTGTTGAACTCAAATCAGATTATACCAAATGGTCCTGAAAAATGACAGAGAAATTACAGAACACAGATGTACTGAAATAGTCCAATCTTACAGAACCAAAATGGGTGGGGTGCTGAATTACAGTGATGCATTTAGTACTAGTCAAGACAGCTCAAGTTGATACAGCTTGTTGTATAGGAAAATGTCCTTCTTTCAGTCTATCCAAGGAACAATGAGTGGCTGTTATTTCACATGTCTGTACTTTACGCAATTACCCACATTTACTAGGCTATCATAATTGAAATTTGAATTGTGCTGTTGGGAGACTGGTGTTATTTAATTGATGCCTTCCCTGAAGTGGGAGTCTACTCTGTAGCAGTCTCCTTCAAGCATTCTGTTGACCCTTGATGAAGAATTGTCACCTGTTTGCTATGATTTAGGTATTTAAATTTCTTAGTGCTTTATACACTGTGTATTTTTTGACTCAATAGAGCAATTAGCTATTTAATAAACCTTTCCTAATATTGAAAAAAACCTGGCAAAACAAGGACTGGTTCTCTAAAATAGCACTGTCATATTTTATGGGAATTTAAATCAGGATTCACTAAGATTTAAAATAATATGAATACATATTTGAAAGTTGTAGTCAGTTCTCTTAATATTTTAAAAATTGTCAGGAATCATAGAATTTCAAAAAACTTGAATGGTAAAATGGGGGCTGTGTTTTTACTGTACATGGCCCCCCTTTAAATAGTCAAAACTTAACTTCATTGCTTGCCAGTCTCCTGTATATGTTTTGTATGATTCTGACACTTTTATGACTCATCTGTATGATCAATAGTGAAGCAAATTCAGAGACGGTTAGGTTTTTTTGTTTAAATATGGGTTTGGAAATTCTTGATACAATAGTCTCAAATGATGGAGAGATTGTATGTGAGATCATTTGGGAACTGAACACCATTACTGTTATGTTAATATCACACACTGAGAGCATGTGCCCCTTCTGCCTGGGATAAAATAGGGTCATTTTCCCTCCATAGTAAATTGATGATACTGTCTCCTTCTGCCCTGGCTGGTCAGTTTTCTCTGAGGACAATGGTCCTCATAACTAATAAAGCATTTCATAATAGTGATAAAAACACTCTTGAAAAAGATTAAAGGCAAAAATGCTCAAATATGGCATGGATGGTTAAGTAGTATATTCTTGTTTGAGTACATTTTCAAAAACAACCTCACCAGGGCTCCCCTCATAGGACATCTACATTCTATGTCTTAGAAAGGATCACAGAAAGACCTGATTTCAGGGTTCCATTTTTTCCCTAAATTAGAATCACAGAGTCTGAATCTTATATACCTTTGAACATGTTTCTCAACCCAGCAGTATTTTGCTGCACACAACAATTTTCATTCAGCTTCACAGAGGACATGATAAATACAAGAAAATAAAAGAGGTAAAGAGAATTTGAGTCTGGCATTTTTATCTGTTTTCTGGGATACAAGTCCCTGGGATGCTTCTGAACCCAGGTACAGTTGATTGTGGGTTCCAGACCAGGCTCTAACTCTGTTCTTTCATCTCCAGTGGATGGTTTCCTGTGGAATGAGGACCTAGTTCACTGCTTAAGATGACATGCCTTGCCTTAGTTTCCAAAGTCAATAGCTGATTTTAATCACTTTATTCAAATACAGGATTACTGAAAGCTAGAAACTCAAGTTAGGGCTTGTAATATAGCCACAGGCTCTTCTTCTTTAAAGGCTTTCTTCAATTACCCAAACCGTGGGCTGCAGGTTGAAAACTGAAGAATATCTGAGAACATTAAACAGTAGATCAATTACACTTTTTTTGTTTATCCTAACCTAGAATACACCTTCATACCATTTGAGAATCACTGACATAGAGGGAGATAGTTTGCTTTATGTTTTCCTTGGTAGTGGCCAAGTCAAAGGAATGCCAAGCAGATTATCTTGGCATCTTAGAGTTCATAGTTAAAACTCAGGAGTGGAGAGAAAATTTCCAAGGCCTAGGGCAATATTGTTTTGCCTCTTCAGTCCCAGGTGATGGGCCCAATATACTCTTTCTGCAACAGTCTGCTCTATGTGCAAGTTTGTATAATAAAGTCAAATGATTCATTCTCACTCACAGCTGCTTTGCACTGCAAATCCTTGGTCTAATTTCACACACATATAGCAATGGTGTTGTCAAGTGATTTCATTTGCATCATAACTACTACAAAAAGGAAGATGAAAAAACATGAATGAACCTCATAAATGGCACCTCTGAAGTAAGAATTGTGGCAAAATGAATTGAGTGGGGGTTCTTTTGGCAAATTTTCACTGTGAAACTTCTTCAAAGCATTTTTAAAAATCAGAAAAGACCATAAAAGAGTGAAAGGGGAGCACAGGTATTATTCTGAGCTCTTTAATTTGTTCCCAGCTCCAGACCTCACAGTAGTCCCCTGAGTCAGGTTCCCTTTCCCCTCTTTATTTACTGATGGTGACAGAGAGGCAGCGAGAGTTTAAGAGCCGCTTCAGACACAGCGACAGGTGGAGATGAACAGTCAGACAATCCAGCTCCTAAGACACTTTACTACACCTGGTTTTCTCAGTGAAAAACAACCTTTGCAATTCTAATTCATTTGTTAATTTTTTACTTCCTGGAGACTATGTTCTCTTTTTATGGTAGAGCCAATGAGAAATTCAAAAGAATGAAATACAAAATGGGTTTCTTTACCAAGCCAAGGAAACCCCCACAATGAGAACCTGGCAGGGATTCCTTGGGACAGGTTCCAAGGAGCATAAGGTAGAGGAGGGGCCTCAACAACCCCTATGCTAAAGCAGCCCCCCTGCTGTGCTTCTGCCACCCCTGTGGCTCTGTGTTCCCTTGGCTAGGAGTACTGTCTTGGGCCAATGCTGGCAGTGTGATCCTGGACAGTTCACTCTCCTTGAGTTCCCCCAAATTCACCAACAAACTGGATATCTCCTGACCAGACAGGGCACAGGGTTTGTGGAATGGAGGAGGGGAAGACTTAAGCACATGGAGCCTCTAGGGGAAATCACATTGGAAGGCAGAGAAATCCATTGTGATGCATCCTGAGCTTTACCCAGGGATTGGCCAGGAGGTTCGGGGTGATGATAAGACCCAGCATCACTGGCCTGAGGTGGACAGAGGAGTTTGGGGCCCAGAGCAGAGACTCCCCACTCCTGCTCCTTCTATGGGTCCTCCCTTCCCTAGGCCTTCCCTGTTGACTGTGTTAAGGAGTCCAGTTCATCCACTGGGTCACTGGCATTGAGGAATTTGAGCACCAGCTCAATGATTTCAGCCAGAGGGCAGAATGGGGGAGAAAGGGGTTCTCTTTTACCCCCAAACAGAGAGCCTGGAGTTTTCACCTGAGTGCACAGCACTGTTGGCCTCAAGGGGGCACCTCACTGTCTTTCCAACCCACTGGATCAGACTGCCCTGGAAACATCTCTGGGTTCATTTCCCCAGACCTGGTTCCACCCCCACAGTAATCTTTGAGTCCGTCCTGCTAATCTAGCATTAAATATCAATGACCATGACTTATGTAGTTCTTATATATGCAAGGCACTGTTCTTAGCACTTTCTATAAATCAACTTAATTAATCTTCAAAAAAACCCTCTATATAGTAGGTTCTATTTTTACCTTCATTTTACATAAAAGGAAAATAAGGTACAGAGAAGTCAGGTGACTCATCCAATGTCAGAGAGTTAGTAAATGGTAGTGCCAGGAAAAGAAACTGGCTCCACTTTCTTGACTCCAGAAGCTATCGCTTAACCACCATACTATACTTCCATGGACCCGCAGTGTCTTCTTAATGTCCTTTATCTTGTTAGTCATATTATCCTTCAACTCTTTGAATTGATTTAGGAGATTTGTGTGATTATTATTGATTAGATGTCTTAAATCCTGATTCTTGTCACAATATTTGTTTTTTTTTCCTTTGGATGGGCCATCTCTTCCTGTTTTTAGCATTGCTTGTAAATTTTTTTGCTGATATCTAGGCACCTGAATATGTTGGTGAATTTATTTTGACAGTCAATTTCTCTTTCTTGTCTAGGGTTTTTTTCCCCACAGCTCTTCTTTGTTTTTTGTTTCAACTTATTCTGGGTCTTTAACATTGCCTAGCTTAAGTTATCAAAATCAGGCCAGGGGGAAGCAGATGTGGCTCAAGTGATTGGGCTCCTGCCTATCACATGGGAGGTCCATGGTTTGGTTCCCAATGCCTCCTAAAGAAGACTGTGAGCTGGAGTGATGGGCAGGTACAGCAAGCTGACACAAGATGATGCAATGAGATACAAGAAGAAAAATATAATGAAGACACAATGAAGCAAGGAGCAGAGGATCCTGGTGCATTCTATAGAAGATGGGCAGGCACAGTCAGCTGACATGACAAGATGATGTGACAAGATGATACAACAAGAGAAACAATAAGAAAAAACATAACTAAAGACACAACAGAGCAGGGAACAGAGGTGGCTTAAGCGATTAGGCACCTCCTTCCCACATCAGAGGTTCCAGGTTCAGTTCCCGGTGCCTCCTAAAGAAACAAAGAAGATAAACAAACACAGCAAGGGCAAACAATGAGAGGGTGGGGAGATGTAAATTAAAATAAATCAATTAAAAATTCAGGCCAGGGTCTCCCTAATGGGGTGCAGATTTTCTCCCAGGGGTTGGGGCAAGAGAGACCTAAATGCAGTTTTTCTCCTTGCAGTTTCCTGGATGGCCAGCAGGTGTTGCTAGTCAGCAAACCTTTCCACAGAGGTGTCTCTCAAACCCTGCTTACCTGTGCTGCTGGTCTGGGCAAAGCCAAGATTCAAAGTGGACTCTGCTGACCAAATTCACTGAAGAGAAACCACTCTCCATCCTCCATTGCACCCTCCATCTTCCCAGAGAGGAAGACACCTGTTCCCCTCTCATTTTACTGCAATGAGTTGTTTGTATTATCCAGGCTGCACACCTTGAAGGTGCAGGCTGGGTGCCATTCTGGGCCACCATGAGGGTTTAATAACTCAAAGTTGTCTTTGTCTTCTGCTCCTTGCCCTCCTGGGGGTTGCAACAATTGCTTTGCAATTGTTCATAGTATTCTCTTGAAATTCATTTCTCTAAAATCAGTAATGATCCTACTTTATTTTCTCATTTTAATTATTGGTGTTTTCTCCTTTTTTTCTTTGTCAGTGTACTAAAGATTTGGCAATTTTTTTGATGTTTTCACAGAACCAACTTTTTGGTTTTGTTGATTTTGTCTATTGTTTTTCTTTTCTATATTTTGTATTTGTATACTATGATCTTTATTATTTCCTTTTTTTCATATTTTAGTTTAGTTTGCTCTTCTTTTTATAGTTCCTTTTATTGTTCCTATAGAAGTTATTCTGTTGACAGAATGTGTTTATTTCTTAAATATTCATTCTGCAATCTCTGCTTTTTAATTGAGTAGTTAATCCTTTTACAAGTAAAATAACTCCACTGTTTGCATATCAGCTGTGTTGGAGCACCACTTTATGTTTAGCCAGGCCATTTACACTACTGCTTTAGTCTTAACTTTCTAATTTTCTGAAGCTGGATTATCAGCCAGATGTGGCAATATAGAATCTTCTCAGTCCTTTTCTACTCACAAGTATTATCCAAGATATGTGCTGGGCTTTCTAGATTCCTCTTCAACACAGAAGCTTTCCAAAACCCTTATTCTCTAAAGCAACCTCTTGCCAGCTTTCTGAGCCAGGGTTTGGTTTGTCTATTATTTACTTCACCTGTCATCTTTCTGCCAGGCAGCAGTGCTTGCTCATTTGCATTTCAGTGTTTTTAAGAACCATTCTCCCCTTTGCCCTGTTTTTACCCTGAGACAATTCCAAGTAAGGCAAAAGAAAGGCTGTACCTTGTATCAGTCTTTAAGGGAATGCCCAGAGAGGTCAAAATAGATGAACATAATTCATTGGGCTCAAACTCTGCCCTGCTCCCTCTGGAATCAGGCTTACACACTGGGAATATGGGTTGCAGCCTTCAAGACCACCCCATACATGAGAGGTTGGGGTGTAGGGTGAAGTTAAAATGTTCCAAAGCTCTCCTTCATTTAAGTCACCTTTATCTTGATTCAGCCTTCATGTGGTTGCTGTAAATATTATATGCTTTGCAGTGTTATGACAAATATGATTGACAGTTTTTGCTCTTTTATGCATTGTTTCTGAGGAGAGATGAGCAATAAGAACTTACTACTCAAATATTTTTGCTGATACAACCATCTGCACAATGGTTGTGTATTTACCAAAAAATCATGCATTTTTAAAGGTAAAAAATTCCCATATCTCATCACACCCTCTAAGGCAATGGATTTTAAAGACTTCTGCACCTCAAAATTATCTCAGTCATTAAAAAAATATTATATCTAGGATCCATCATGAGAAATTCTGATTTAATTGCTTTTGGTTGTGTTCTGGGCATTGAGAGTTTAAAGGATCCCAAGGTGATTTGAAAAGGTGTCATAGGGTGAAAACCTCTTCTTTAAAGGGGAGATGCAAAATAGGGCCTTCCTACTAATAACTTCAGGTACATGTGCTCCAGAATCAGCACACCCCAGGTGCTCAGTAGAAAAGGAATATCACAGGGTCCACCCCAGACCTACTGAATTAGGATGTGCATTTTTCACAAGATCACAGAGATTCATATGGATGTTAAGGAATGAGCAGCACTGATTCTCAAATGACTTCAACTTCCCACACCACTGTACTTAAATCCTATGCAGGAAAATGAGGACACTGCCACTGCCTCACTCTGTAAATATCCAACAGCATCTCAGCTTAAAAGAGAAAATACATATTGCTGCCAAGAGAGGTTATCACTGGGTAGTGAACTTTTGTGGCACAAACTGTCTCCATTGCTTTGGGTGTTGGATCAAAATGATATATTCTTAGGTTAAGATACTGAATAATTCAGCCATCATTAGGATAACAAACAGGAATGTCCTCCCTGCTCCATTTCTTTATATCCTCAATGCCACTTCCCAGAGGTAACTATTTTTTATTACTTTAATGCTTCTTTGTTTATCTCAGTTTTCAGATTTGTTTTCATTTTTAAATTTAATCATCCCTAATTTATATTCAATCTATAGATGTCTTTGTTTCAAAAGATGAGGAGTTGCAATTCCACACCATATCTGCCCACATCTCGGTCCTAATCTTTTCTCAAAATAATGATGTCATGATTTTTGTTAAATTTATTTACATTATTTTGACTATGGTAAATGATATTTATTGCTGGTTTTTTGTTTTTATTTTTCATCACAAACTTTTTCTGCAATTTAAAAATTTTCAGTTCTTTAAAGTCATTTTCATTAAAGCCATCATTTATCACCCCTAACATTCTAAAATAATTGTAAAATTACTCCCATTACTTCTTTCCACCTAGTCAAAATTCAAGTCATAATCTGTTATAACTACATGTTTCACCTGGGAACCTCCTTTTCGTAGCCCTCCCTATTCTTACTCCAGTCCTGAGTTCGCTGTCCTGCTGGGAAACTTGACCGTGGTGCACAATTGCTCAGGTCATTGAGATACCTTCTTTTCTTCTGCCTCAGATTGTCCTGTTTGAGTATTCCCTGAGATCCCCAGATTATCTCCCTTCCATGTAGAGAGGGTGCCGGAGGGTGCGGGAGGACAGGGGGCGTAGTCCCGCCCAGGGCCCTTCACCATGGGGTCCGCAAGCTATGGTAGGAAGGGCCCAGCCCATTCCTGGGGGCAACGCAATTCTGCGGGTTTTGCCAACCGACAACGAGCCCATTTCCCGGGACGCAATGCCGACCCGGGTCGAGGGGCGGGTTCTTCCCTAGTGGGCGGGATTAGAGCGCGGGCGCAGCCCGCGTTTCTAGCGCCCACGACACCGCACCGTCATGGCTGTGGGCTGTGGCGCCGCCTTGGCACCTGGGCTTTCTCGGCTGGCGCGGGCGAAGGCTCCGGAAGCACGTGCTCGGCTCTGAGCCCGTGGAAATGGCGGCGGGGAGCGGCCGAGCCCAGGACCCCCAGGTGAGTCCGGGTGGGGTGGCTGGGGGAGCAGCCAGAGTCGCGGGACCCGAGGGAAGCCCTGCAGTGCTGAGAAGTGGGACTTCCACTGCAGGATGAGGGGGGGCGTGCGTGGGCCTTTCCATGCAGAGCTGCAGGCCTGCGCTGATGGATATCTGGGTGCTGGGCAGGTGGGTGTCCCCTGCAGCGCAGATGCCCAGCAGGTTTTCTCTACTCCATTCCCCCCTTAAATATCTGGGCCTGGAAAGGCCTGGGGCCCAATTCAAAAACAGGATCCACAAATGAATCCGGGTCAGGTCTTTGGGTCAGACTGCTCACCAGCATTGGAAACCTGGCCTCCAGCTACCCCTCCCCATCCACCACCTCTGCTTAGAGAATGGTGGGGAATGGTCTGTGCTGAAGCAAATGGGGCCAGGTGAGAGAACCCCCCCCACCCCCAGTGGGAGTCCCTGAATGCTGCTTTTTTTAAGGGGAAGGGTCTTCCGCGCCTTATCTGAAGCCCAGAGCCTCCTGCAGTGGGTGAGGTGCCCAGAACAGCATGGTCACCCCTTGGCTGCAGTGAAGGTCCCGAGTCAGGTCTGGGAACAGGTGGGCAACTAAAACCCGGAAGGTGGGGTCCAGAAACTAAAGCCAGTCCCCCTGGTGGGGCGCTGTGCAGAGGGAAGGAGAAGCAGCAGCTGTGAAGCAACCTAGACAGGGAATCAATAGATCTGGAACCTGACGGAAAAACGGTTAACACGTGTCCTCCAATACCCCCAAGATGGCTGCTGGAAGACTCTTGTGAGAAATCCCATTTGAAATGAGATTTCCTCTGGAAGCCAGGAGAAGCCCTGTATATTTGCCAGGGGCCTTATCACTGGGCCCTCTTGGGGGATTGGTGGGTGGGTAATCAATCAAAACAGCAAACAGCTGGAACTTCTCCCATGCCATTAACAAAGGGGTGGAATAATTAATGGTTTAGAAGACAAGTAGGGAATGCAAACTGGCCCTGTCTGGGTGCCTGTCCCTGCCCTGTTCCTGCCTTCTGTGCCCTGCTCTTGCCATTTTTCCCTGCCATGATGGCTTTGCAAGTAAAACCAGGGCATTTATAATCTATAATGCAATAATAGATATATACAGACTATAATGCAATTGTATTCTGTAAACCGGCCCTCTTTATCACTTTTCAGCCCTTTCCTCTCTACCTGGGACCCATGATCTGTTATTTTCTCCCATTTCTCTTCCCTCCCACCCTTAATAAATAACTTGCCTAATCAAAGTGGCATGCTCTTGAAATTCATTTCTTGCAGTTTAGCCAAAAACCTAGACAAAATCTGGCTACAGCTGGGGCTGGCAAGAAACAGCCTGGGAATTCCAAGGGCACCTGCAAAATGTCAGCCAGGATGGAGAGAATGAGAAAGAGCAGACCACTGGGCCAGCAGGACAGACAGGCTCAGCCACCTGCCCTCTATGGACTTGCAGGTTCTTGCTTCTCTTTTAGAATGTACTTTGGCCATATCAGTGAAAAACTTTGATATTCATATCCCAGTCCATTCAGCTTCAGGCCTAGAAGTCCATCTTATAGAAAAGAAAAAGAGTTCAGAGGCAAAGACATTCTGTTTGGAAAGGCAGGCACTAGGATGTGCCTAAGTGTCCATGGGGGGACACACTTCAGCAAACTCTAGTCCTCCTTTGATGGAACATGTGGCAGGACTGGGTATATGGGCAAGGCCACAGGTGTGATATCAGGCAGGCACAGGATGGCAGAGGCAGGTGGTCCCTCCCTCTGTTTCTGATTTAAAAATAGGTGTTTGTGCACTTTGTGAGATTTGTGTAAACTGAGGAAAAATGCAAAGAGCCCTGAAGTCCTACCAGCCTATGCTTACCTCTGGGGAGACAAGAAGAAGGTCTGGGTGGGGTCCCACCCCTGACTCCTGGGTGGCAGTGTGTTCTCTGGGTATAAATGGCGTCGTACTCTGGGCATGGAGGCCAGCCTGCTGGTGTCAACTGCCTGGCAAACTCTGGAAGTTGCCTGGATTCTCTGAGCTGGACGTCCACATCTCCAAGTGGGAAGCTTTGTGGGCTGCTTCCCATGCTCCATGAAGGAAAGTGAGCCAAAGGACATGCTCAGGACCTCACCTGGCCAGGGTTGGCAGGCTGCACTGCTAAGTAGGGGCTTTCTTTTCCTTGTGTCTTTTGTTCATTGGTTAGACCAGGCCAACTTTTACTTCCTTGTATTTTTTTATTTTCCAAGTAAAAGTTTGTTGTTTCTCACTCCAAAGTAGAAATGCTCAAAAGCTGAGAGTGATGCTATTCCCAATGTTTCAGTTGGTTCTTTGCAGCAATGGAAACATCTGTGAGCCCTCACTGGGTGCTTCCTGAAGCTGCTCTGGAAGGCTTGGGACATCCCTGTGGCAGGTGCTGATGAAATCTTGGTGAGGCAGGTGGCAGCCCCCATTGAGCCGAGAGCACTGAAAAGGAGTCAGACCCAAAAGCCAAGTGCCAATTGTAGGCCCAGTGTGGAGGACACTAAGTAACAGGGGATGGAATGTCAAGGTGGGGCTGTGTGGAGAGGGTGCCTGGGATGGGCCCCTCAGGTGCTGGGGCCAGCATGGCTGGGGACAGAGGAGAGGTTCAGGAATGGAGAAGTGCTGTGGTGGGCAGCCCCGGGCACATGTATGACACTCAGCCAGAGTTCCTTGAGGACTGTGTCTTCAAGGAATTGGCAGGAAATTCTCGAGGGCTTCTGAACTCCCCTCCCCAGCTTTTCTCTAGTGGGCTTGTGTCACTCTGAGGTGCCTCATGGAGGTGATCTGAGGATGGGGAGGGTGTGGGTGGTGCCCTGTGCATTGAACGGTGCCTGAAACTGACCTTTCATCACCATTCTCTCTGTTGGCAGATTGTACCCTCTGCCCAAGATGCAATTCAGAGCTTCCTGGCACTGCTGCAGAAGAGCAGGGATGCCTGCCCACTGGCCATGGACCTGGTTGTCCTGGTAGGAAGGCTGTGCCAGTATGTACAGGTTGGCCTCACCCAGGTGGAGCCCTCAGTGGAGGTACTGCTGGAAAGCCAGCTCCACCTGCCCCTGCTGGACAGCGAGGACATGGTTCTGGTGTGTGCACGTGTGCAGGCCTGGCAGGAGCAGCAGCAGGCTGCGCACAGGCTCCTGGAGGTAGGCCTGGAGCAGAGGGCAGGAGGGCAATAGGGAGCTGCAGCTCATCTGAGCACAGCCAGGAGTGCCCAGCACATGTCCAGGTAACACATTTGGGGGCCCAAGGCCCATGACCTCATTGGCAACAAACCTGACCCATGTTGGTATGAAGCTATAATGGCCTTTATTTTCCTGCCTATTGTGGTGATCTGTGTGGTTGGTCAAGGGATGCTGGCCAAGATGACACTGGGTTGGTACAGGTTATATGGTGTAGGCCTCATATAGCTTACTAAACTCTTAAAATTCTGAATTCCCAAGTACACCTGGCAGAAGGGTTTCTAATGAGGCATATGAGGCCTCTTTTCCCCTCTCTTTCACCCCATAGTACAATCTGTGCATAAAATGTTGAATTTACCTTCAGAACGCTCCTCAGTTCCACCCAGTTCTTCCTATTTCCACTCCTCCTTCCTCAAAGCTAACACACTGTCTACCTGAAAACTCCCCCAACCTGCTTTCTTCTGCCCCTAGAAATGAGCTCTTCATTTAGCTGCCACAGGGATTTTTCAGGTGCAAAGGCGACCATGAGAGGTGCTGCTGCAGTGGCCCCTGGTCCTCTCACTGAGGCCCTGCCTGTGGCCTATCTGATCTCCCAATGGCCATGCTGGCTGCCCTTCTGTCCTAGACCTCCCAAGCTCATTCCCTACCTCAGTACCTTTGCACATGCTTTTCCCTGTTCTAGGGGCTGGAGCCTGACTCCTGGTGTGGCTGGTGCTTTCTGACCCATGAGGTTTCTGTGTCAACATCACTTCTTGGGGAAACTATTGCAATGAGCCCTGTCCACTAGCTTGTCCTCATTATCACCTCCGTGGCACCTTTCTCGGTTATAATTACCATCCCATTTATTTATCTTGGCATCATCCTTCTCCCCTCACTTCACTGCAGGCTCATGAGGAGGAAGTACCTTGGTTTTGCCCAACACAGGATCCACTGACACCCCACATAAACCTGGACCATAGGAGGGCTCAGTCATTGTAAATTTGCCAAAGTAAATGAATTATGTGGACTGATGAGCAAAGGCCTGATGAGAATTGTAAAAAGGGCCATGAAGTCCCCTGGAATCATCAGGTAGCAGACCCCAGGGGGGAGGTGTCACCAGCTCAGAGGGTGGTCCTGGGAGGCCTCTCTGAGGGGTGCTCCTTGTGTAGAGGCCTGAAGGTATGACAGGGCCACTACTCCAAGAACAGGGATGATTCCATCCTGTGCAGTCCAGTTGGGGCAGGTGGGAAGGTCCCATGAAGTGACCTTGACAGCTCCCGGTAGGTGAGTACTCGATGAAGCTCTGACTACAGAGGCCCAGGCCAGGGTCCCACAGCCACAAGGAGTCACTACCCAGTGGGTCAGGGCTTTTCTAGTGCCCTGGAGAGAACAGTGAACAATTCTCCGTGACTCCAGAAAAAAATCTGACCTCCTCACCACAACCATCCCAAGAATACATGGTCAGTGAGTGCTTGTGGTGTTCAAGGCCAGTGCAGGCTTCTGGGAAATTGCACCAGGACAACTGATGGAATTATGTAAATGGCCAGCACACCCAGGCCAATGCCATGCATCCTCAGGTATCTGGTAAGCCCTGTTAATGGAAGCAGGTCATGTTAGGTCGAGGTGATCCATGTTTCCTGACCAAGCAGAGCAGGGATTCCCTGTCCCTTCCAGCCCAGAGAGCAGAGCCTGAGGCCAGCCTTGCTGCGGAGGGCAAGGTCCTGAGCAGACATGGGTCAAGAATTGACAGGCCATGCTCCTCTCCCAGGCTGTCTGGCCCAAAGTCAGTCCTTTGCTTTCTCCTTGCCTTGTGCTCCCCATGCCAGGATGGGACTCAGAGCTGTGCTCACCTTGTGGGAAGGTTGAGGTGTTCCAAGGACAGTTGCCTTCTCAGGGTGAAGTGAGTGTGTCCTGTGGACCTCTGAGGTAACAGGGCCACACTGCTGCTGGGTGGAAGGATGGTGGACTGGCTGTCTCATGACTTTGCCACTTGTGGGCCTTTGTAGAGAGCAGAAGTAGGATTCACCCCAGAGCCTCTGCCTCTATCCCAGGCATGGTTCCTTCCTGGAGGTCAGGAGCATGGGTTCCAGTTCTCATGTACTCCAGGAGGACGAAGGTGGCCACGGTTCAGCATGCTCTCCTCAGCAGGGTTGCTGGGCACTGCCGGGAGGTAGGCAGGAGCTGGTGCAGCTCTGCAATGACATCCACTATGAGCTGGACAGGAAGGGGCTGAGTGTGGCCATGCTGACCTCTATGCAGAGGTTCTGCTGCAGGAAGAGGTAGGCTCTGGGCATGGGCTTGTGCTTACCCCATGGGGCTCCCCCAGGAAGAGGTAGATGCTGGGATGTAGGTTTCTGCTTACCCTATGGGGAACCCCATGACCCAGGGGCAGAGATCATAGAGCTGGGGACATGGGGCAGGAGAACCTGGTGGGGCAGGAACAGTCAGAACATATCACAGGCATCCCCTTAGCCAGTGTTTCTCCAGTGCCCACCATGTGCCATTGCTGAGCTAGGTTTATGACTTTCTCAGTCAAGGTTGTGGCTGCAAAGGCAAGCCCCTTGGAACAGAGCACCACTGCAGGTCCTGCCCACCCCAGGCCCCCCACACCATGGGGCCTGCACCACTCAGGTCCTGCCTGGGAGCAGCATCCAGGCAGCTCTATGCCATGTGGGCTGGACTCGTACAGTTGCCCATTGACTGCTCAGTGGGCACTGCCCAGGTCCCAGGGCTGCTGGGGTCATTAGAAGGGGTGGTTCTGCCTCAGGGACTCTCACCCTAGGGTCACTAGAAGAGGTAGCCACATCCTCAGGGATTCCCACCTTAGAGTCACTCGGAGAGGTGACCCTGGTCTCAGGGATTTGCACACCTTGGGTATTCCCACTCTGGAGTTACAGGGGGAGGTGGCCCCACCCTCAGGGATTCCCACCCTGGGGTCACAAGGGGAACACCCAGGGGAACAGTGAGTGAGTAATTACAGCTGATCCTGTGGCCACACAGCCCACTAGGCTGTCCTTCCATAGGTCAGAGCTGCATGCCATGCTCATGTATGGGGGCAGGCAGAGTCCTGGGACCTTGTGAAGGAGCTGGGCTCAGGAGTGGGCCTTGGGGCATAAGGAGCCCTGTTGTGGCCCTAGGCCTGTGGCCCTCCCCTGGGGTCTGCAGGTGGCCAGCACCTCTGCCTGTGTACTTCTTT
>JAQZBX010038666.1:0-23324 GCA_029593785.1 Cabassous unicinctus | reverse complement strand
AAAAAAAAAAAAAAAAAAAAAGACTGAAATATCTATAAATGTATAGAACAAGAAGACATTAAACAATATTATGTGCCATTTCTGATAGTTCTTTAAGAATTAGAAAATTACCATCTTATCATGACAAAGAATATCTATCTCAAAACATTCAATATCATACTTATTATATCACAATTAGAGGAATTCCCTTATAACCAGATAAAAAAGGATATCCATTTTTACAACTATTATTTAATATTATTCTGAAAGTTCTAGCAAATATAATGGCAAGAAAAAAGAGAAAGTATAATTATTATATAAAGAACACAAATATATTACTTGTGAGTGTAATTAAATATCTAGTAAATACGGGAAAATACCAAAAATGGCTCAACAAAAAGAAGTTCAGTAAAATAGATGAATGCACAAAAAATATGCAGAAACCAATGACATTACAGTATTTGATCACTGTTGCAAATATGTAACAGAAAAATACTGTATTTTATAATATTATGATACATATAAAATATCTAGGAGTAATCTTAACAGAACATACACAGGAACTTTAAATAGTGGTTTGGGATGGTATATAATGGGATAGAACAGAACAGAAAGAATAGAATAAGGTCAGGGATATCACATATTGACTTTTAATGTATTGTTAAAATATGTATTGCAAATAAGTTGGAAATTGAAAATTACCCAATTAGTGCTAGGGAGATTGATTACTCTTTTGAAGAAAAAAATTTCACTCTACACAGTAAGTGAAATAAGTACTAGTCAGATGAAAGCTACAAATAATTTGGCCAAACTAACCTAGGTTTCTATTGATCCCTTCTGATTATGTTCCTTCCTTTGCCTCAAATGCACACCATCCTACCCTCACTGCCCTTCACCTGCCTTAGTCATAAGAATTCATTATTTAGGGTAGATATCAAGTCTTCCTTGAAGCACTTCTTGACCCCTCAATACATACCCCCAGGCTGGGTTTTGCCCCCATCCTGCATTCCCAAGAACTCTATGGGGAAGCGGGTGTGGCTCAATCGATAGAGCCCCCGTTTACCATTTGGGAGGCCCCGGGTTCGCTTCCCGGGGTCTCCTTGCGAGAGCAGGTGGGCTGATGCAGCAGGACCTCACAGCAAGGGGGAGATAAGCAGACACGGAAGAAACACACAGCGAATGGACACAGTAAAACACAAGCAGAAAGGGGGGGATAAATAAATAAATAAATAAATCTTAAAAAAAAAAAAAAAAAGAACTCTATGTACATATTTTGCTATCCTAAAACCTATCCCACTAGATTGTAATCCTCAGTTTACTCATCTGTCTCCTCTATTAGGGAAGGTTCTTAAGATCAAGGATCATAGCTTAGTCATCTGTGGTGGTTTGAAGTTGTATGTACCCAAGAAAGACATGTTCTTAAATCTAATTCATTCCTGGGGTGTGGACTCATTCTAAGTAGGACCTGATGAGGTCACTTCAGTTAAGGTGTGACCCACCTCAGTCAGGATGGGTCTTAATCCTATTACTGGAGTCCTGATAAGTGGAATGAAATTCAAACAGAGAGAGAAAGCCACAGGAAGCAAGAAGCTCAAACAGACCCCAAAAGAGAAGGAAGAGGCCAGGAGATGCAGCCATGTGCCATGTAATGTGACAAGCTAAGGACCAAAGGTTGCCAGCAGCCAGCCCCAGAATGTCATAGTCTTGGGGAGAATGCATTGCCTTGATGATCTCTTGATTTAGACATTTTCGCAGCCTCAAAACCATGAGTGAATAAATTCCCATTGTTTATCCTGACTCACTTCATGCTCTTTGCTTTGAGCAGCCTAGGAAACTAAATAAATCATCATTGTAGCCGCAATGCATTTTCATTGAATACTTAAATAAACCTAGGCTTCCTGAAGCTACCTTCCTGGTCTACCCCTCAATGTAGACCTCTCTAATCTACTCTGGCAGTTTCTCATCCTGAATGATGAGGTTTTCAAGAATACCTGGCAAAGTTTCAAAGGTTGGACCTAAAAAAGTCTCAAACAGTTATTTAGTTGTGGCTCTCACTAAAACGGTGAGGCTATGGAAAGATGCACTAGGAAGATATCCTTCTACTGACTCTCTTGTGGCCGTGGAAATTTCTTCTGTACATGGGTTCTCCACAGTTCCTATTTCTTCACCTGGTATTTGAACAGGACTATTCTTTTAAAAATAATCAGATGAATATGTTTCATCTTCTTTCCTGCACAGTAATACAAGGTCCTATGCTTAGTGGTAACTTTAATTGTCTTGCAAATACTCTTCAAGAGCATCTTTTCATAGAAGACTGTCCCTTCTCCAGCCTCCACATCCCCACTGACAGGTGAGCTGAGGTGGGTCCTGAACTCTGCATCCTCTAGGCAATATTTTAACACTTTTCTCCTCCTTAGCACTCACAGCGTCATCACCATCTTTTTCCATGTTTACATCAGTCACCGCAAAGCCAGAGCTCTCAAATCTCCCAAATTTCCAGATGCAAAAGCTATTTGTCTTTGTAGACAATGAGGCAAACCTGCCTTACCACTATAACCCTTTGATTTTCCTTCCCTGGTGCCTAACAGTCCCATTGCCACAACCTTGAGGCATCAAAATAGCCTGGCAACGGTCTTTTCTCACCCAAATCTATCTCTTAATAGCTAATTCTCCCTAAAACCCAACTTCATTCTTGACACTCCACAGCTTTAAAATATTTAAGTGCTCCGAAAAGCTCTCTGAGATCATTAAGCACAGATCCCAACACTCCCCGCAATCACTATAGCTTCCTGTAACACCAGAGTAATAATTACTCCCTAAAAAGAAAAGAAAAGAAAAGAAAAAAAAAACACAACTTGAACTTTTGATTCCTTTTATGCTGTTTGCACCTTCTACAAGGCACAAATGTGGTCCTTTCAATTATCATGCTGGAATCCTGTCTTTCTGCCACTCTCACACACCACTTCCAACACCCATAGCTGTCCCTTACCCTTTCAGTAATCCATAATCTCTCCTCCTTTCAAATACATAGCACTTTGCATTCTCCTTTAGAAAATCACGTATTACTCTAATATGAATTCTTGACATTTGGTGACATGATTTTGCCCCACTTCTTAATAATAAACTTCTTGGGAACAGAAACTCTGCTTTAATCATTTTTATTTCTTTCATGTATTGTCTTATAGCAGAAGCTCAAGAAAATATTTTGAATTGAAAAAAATTTTCCGTGAGATTTTATTAATAGTTCATATTTTAGTTAAATAGGCATGATCAGCTCTAGATAGCTATATTATTCTAAGTACTGTTACTGCTTTTAATTTTAAGGACTTACTAGAAAAAGCAAAACTCCTGATACATATAAATTATAAAAAATCACAACTAAAAGTAAAAATTAAAATTTTATCTTAATACAAAACAATTTATATTATTTTACATGCAGAATAGGGCATAAGAGTAAAAGGTTGGGGTGTTGGGGTGGAGAGAGAAAGAGAACAATATAAATTCAGGATTCACTCAATTAACAAACCAAGAATATGGCAAGCCCTTCAGAAAGCATAGTGAAAAGACAACCATACTAAAATAAAATAAAATAAAAAATAAAACCTTGTCAATAGCATATCTAAGAGCCCAACCAAACACTAAAAAAAAAAAAATATGGTTCCAGAAAAATATGATTCTAATTAAGAAACAATGATTTTGATTTAAAAAGATGCATTCAGGGAAGCAGGTGTGGCTCAGTGGATAGAGCCCCCGTTTACCATATGGGAGGCCTGGGTTCGCGTCCCGAGGCCTCCTTGTGAGGGCACGCAGGCCTGAGCAGTGCGGTGGGCTGATGCAGCAACCTCACGGCAGGAAGCGGGTGTGGCGCAATGGATAGAGCACCCGTTTACCATATGAGAGGCCCCGGGTTCGCTTCCCAGGGCCTCCTTGTGAGGGCAGGCCGGCTCGCGCGGCAACGTGGGCTGATGTGGCAGGACCTCACAGCAAGGGGAAGATAAGCAGACACGGAGAAGACACGCAGCGAATGGACACAGCAACACAAGCAGCAAGGGGGGGATAAATAAATAAAATAAATAAAAATCTTAAAAAAAAATAAAAAATAAAAATAAAAAAAATAAAAAATAAAAAGATGCATTCATTTCAGAACTTTCACACTCCAAGTTGTAAATTGTTCCTCCTATCGTTGGTTTTAAATTAAGGGCACATAGCAGAATCGCATATAATACTTTACAAATTACAGATCTTGGGTTCATCCCCAGAACAACTAAATAACTGCTTGCCACTGAGGGCAACTAGGGGAAGAGAGCTGAAGTTTAATTACCATTCATTATCCCCATTCTCTGGATGTGGAAACTGAGGTTTACTGTAGTGAAGTAACGTCCCTAAAGTTAAAGTTACCGAATGTTAAGGCCGAGAAACTACTAACTTAATTGGTCAGAGCAAGCATTTGGGATTAAGGCTACTGTTTCTCAAACAGTTTTTATTATTATTATTATTATTATTTTTTTTTTTTTTTATTATTATTATATAACCAGAGTGCAGATCTAATTCCTGGATATTGCATTCTGCAAATAGTGGCTGTTTTACCTCGTCAGACTGTGAAAGAATGTATCAGTGCATCAAAGCTAATGTATCAATTAAAGCCACTAAATCAAAAATCAAAGGGTTACTTTCTCGTTTTAACTTTAACATCACCAAACTCCATCTTTGGCCCAGAACCCATGCGCTTGCAGTTCAAACACTATTTCACAAGATGGCTCCCTTGCTATTTTTAGTTGCAATTTACATAAAAATTCTACATAACAGTTTGAAATTTGCCAATATACAGGAAGTTACATAGTTGCTCTGTGAATAAGCAGTCTACAGAATATTTTTAACTAATAAGATACATTTATATTAGCTACAACTGCAGCTAAAGGTTGACAGAAATTCCCTTGCGGAAGAATTTTGCCAAACAACAATAATCTAGGTGTATGTTACTTCCTAAATTCCCTAACTGTTCCTTAATACACTGGAATTTCATCATATCCCCTTTTCAATTTAAACATAAACGTGCTTGGTAAAGACTTGGGGAAAGAGAGGGAGAGAGCCTGCAATGGAGACCAAGAGTAAGAGAACATGTTTAAATTGTACTAGTGCTCCACCCAGAATTCCCCCATTCCTGCAAGAATGGCCTGAAGTGAGTGCATCTCACTGTTCTAGATTTGCTTTTAAGCGTTTAAAGATAGGTGGTGCTTTGTTTTGTTTTACAACATGGCCACTAAATTCCAGCCAACTTTTTGACTGAAGCTCAAATTAATAATCTGTTAAAGGTGTAGTGATAATTTTATAAATGGCTATAAATTCATGTGCTATTTACCATTCTGATGATCTGATTCTCTCTCCTCTTATCGTAAGTTAAAAAAAAAAGAAACAACAACAACGATTCAACAGAATGAAGGAAATGGGGAGCTATTTCTTAGCAAGAAATGTGAATAATTCAAGTCTCCTCATGTATTGAGACAGATGTAAATCAGGAATCTGAACTTTTTCATCATAATGAATTTCTTGGAAATCACATTTTAAAGATTATAGTTAAAAGATTTTTTCCTATAAGAATTTTCATATAATTAAATGTTATATCTCTGATCAAGGCTTGACATGAAACTATATACTATAAAAGCAATAAATAAAACTACATTATCTATAAACAGTAAAATAAGACTACAATTTCTCTCATCAAACTGCTCTAGAACTAATGAACTAATAAGGAAGCTTTTATCTGATTTGCAATAATTCCCCTCAACTAAAGAGTCATTTAAATTTCTTTTCACAGATACTGAGGGCAGAAAGTGATTAAGGCTGTAGGTTTTAGAGCCCAAATGTCTGGATTTGGATTCTAGGTTTGCCACTCTGTCGCTGAAAAAATTACTAAAAAAAAAAAAACTCTGTTCCTCAGTTTCCCCACCTGTAAAACAGTAATGTTGATTACATGAGATAATACACATAAGGAACTCAGCTCAGTGTCTGGCACAAGGTAAGTATTCAAGAAGTATCAGCCAGCTAAAGTCACTTACTAGCTTAAAAGCCTGGCAAGGGTACTGCCATTGAAGCTCAATAAGTGTCCACTGCTGATAAAGATAATAGTGGTAATTATGGTGATGATGATGGTACTTTTCCCCCAAAAAACATGTTTTAAAGTAAAGAGAGATTAAGCCAACATGCTCTTTTCACACTCTTCACTTGGCAGATTATGTAATAAAAACAGCTATTTGATATCTGATTAAATAATCCCTGAAATAAAGGGCTCTAAATTACTGTGGCTCATCTTTCATGCTCACAGCCACGTAGGCACTGGAAGCTATTGGATTATTTCATCCCTCATTACTAAGTGGTAAATAAACATAATAACCTTATTACAGCAAAGCCTGTTATTTTGCAGGAATGACTTTGACATCTCTTATAAGATTGCTAAACAGGATCTTGTTTGTGATGGCCTATTATTTTTCTATATTCACAATAAAAAGCGCCATGAGCAGAGGATTAAACAAAGTCCTAAAATCTAAGGGTTGACATGACCTAAACAATTCTAAACCAAACATATGAATATGGAAAATGAAGGCCAACAAAATTGAGGCTTTGCTGGTAATTAGGTAGCATAGATTGAAGAGGTATATACAAAATTTCCAAGTATTGACTGTCTATATATATTTTTTATTTCTTTATTACAGAAGTTGTGGGTTTACAGAGCAATCATACATAAAATACAGGATTCTCATACACCACCCCACCACCAACACCTTGCGTTGGTGTGGAACATTTGTTATAATTGATGATACACATTTTTATAGTTGCACTATTAACTAAAGTTCATGGTTTAACTTAGGGTTCATGGTTTGTGTATTGTAGTTACATGGATTTTTAAAAAATTATTCTGTTACCATATATATATAGTCTAACATTTCCCTTTTTAATCATATTCAGATATATACTTCAGTGCTGTAAATTGCATTCACAGTGTTGTATTACCATCACCACCAACCATTACCAAAACATTTCCATCTGTCTATATTTAATACAATTATATTTAAATTAAGGTGGAAGAACTATACTTACCTTGGCTATTACCTTTGGGAAGTATTTTAAAAAATAATTAACTACTGTTAGCTTCATGCTGGTGGAGAGAGGGGACTCTAGCAGTCAACCTGCTTGAAAGATGCTTAACTATCCAGATGCTGAATTTAAGTGATGGCAGCTAGGAAATCGGGTCACTTAGATGAAAGGACAGCATCAGCAAAACCATGAAGGGACATTGATTAAACTCAGTTTAAACTCAGTTTCAATGTAGCATTCACAGCAGCTTTAAGATTCATCTTTACTTTGAGATTAGATTTCCATGAGTTCTTTGATTTTGACAAATTAACTATGGTCTAATTTATTTGTGTATCTTATTTTTTAGAATATATATCATAGGAAAAAACAAAGAGTGTATGCACATTGACATGTTTAAAAACTATATTCTCAACAGCCTAAATAGGTTTTTTCATATATGGTGAAGGCAGATATATTTGTGCAAGTCAATACTTACAAGTAAAAAGAATATTGGAAGACACTTCAGAGATATAAGTACAGTGTTTCTCTTCCTTCCTAACTATATGCAAATTACGTATGTTAGGAGATTACACTATTCTATATTTAAGGTAAAAAATATATACCATACTTCTTTAGACACAGGATGCAACACAGATCCATCTCACCTGGCCACTAGAGGGAGAATGGTCAGAGGTTGTGAGCTGTGACACTGCAGCCAGGTTCAGTGGGTTTAAGACCCACTATGCCAAGTACACATTTCGTGACTTCCCCAGTTTGCTCGTCCAAAAATGGGAATAACAACAACTGCATAATAGGGTAGTTTTAAGGATGAATTTTTTTAACATACTTAAAACACTTAAAAGAGTACCTGACACATACTAAGTGTTGTATTTGTTTGCTATTATTATGCTATTACACAAGACAGCACACAAAAGACAAATCATTCAACAGGTTACTGTCATTTCCTGAACTCTCAATGACTTGAATTTAATAGTGCCTACCAATCTACACATTTATTTCTACAAAGCAAAGAAACTTGAAAGTGGTTAAAAATGGTCAATTTTGAGTTATATATGTTACTACAACAAAAAGTTTTTCAAAAAGCACACGTAATCCACCCAATAACTGTTGGTGATGCATTGATCATACACTACTAACCTTTTTATTGGTTCTGTCCTACCTAGTGGTCATTGCTGCTTTGCGAGAAGAATTTCTTTTGCTGCCCAAAGTCCATGTGCAACAATTTCTTAAAGATAGTAAGCTCTGTGCTAAAAGCTTAGGGGTGGAAGATGGAGGGGGAGGTTCCATCTCTGACTAGGAACATCTCAACTGGAAGGACATGCAGAAGGAACTTAACACTGATTGAGAATCTACTATGCGCAAAGGACTCTGGTATGCTAAGCACTTCTGATATTTGTTAAATTAATTCCCAAAACAACACTGTGGAAAAGGTGTTTTAAAAATTTTTATACTAAAGGGCTTAGGAATAGTAAGCAAAACATAGAAGGGCAACTGAAAGTGGCAGAGCCAGGTAGACCTGTCTGAACCTGGTCTGAACCAAAGTCCTGCCCTGTTGAAACCAGTCTGCCTTCCCTTCAATACAACCCATCACCATCATTCCCACCTTACTACACACACACACACACACACACAAACACACACACAAACACACAAACACACACATGTACAGATGTTTTATATATGTTAGAAATTCATAAGTTTTAATTTAAAGATAGGATTATAAGAAGGGTGGGAGAGTCTGAAAATCACTGTTCCACTTGCTGCTGTATCCTTACAACTTAGTTTCTTACACAAAATCTCATTTAACCTTGAAGCGAAATTCAAGCACAAGAAAAGCCAATTCTGTCAAGGCCTACTCTTACCCTAAATGCAGACTCTTAATGCATTTTTCCTTTTTCTGTAATTTTCTTCACAGCCTTCAAGACTACCTCAGATTAAGTCCTTTACCCAGATTTTAGAGTATTAGAAAACCACAATCCTGAAACTCAGGATTTTGGTAAGAAATCAATAAGACTACTTCTTAAAGACAGCTCAGAATAATTGCCATAAAAATGCTATTCCATTGTTTCCAAAACAATTCAGAGCCTATAGAGAAAGAATATGTCAGGATTTTTTGCTCAGCGGAAGGAAGTAGATTTAAATGCACTAATTGGAGAGCTACCTATGCTATTCCACTATTGAGCTTGCCCACCCAAAACTGAGTAGAAATACCTTTGGAAGGCCCCATCTCACTCAAGCTCCATGGGTTAGAAACACAAGTTCAAAGTTGTAACAGTAGTAATGTAGAAAACTGGATAATAAATGCCATCTTTTTAAAACTCTTTTAAAATTGTCCTTACACTCCCAGACTATTTTCCTATTTTCCTGGCCTATTTACTTCTCAAGGCTATACAATTAACACCTAACATGCTATCAAATTTTTGTCATTATTTTTAAACTTTCACAAGATTTTTGTCTGTTTTGTCTGATGTATTCTCAGCATCTAGAAACTGCTCAATAAGAACTCAATAAATATTTATTACGTAAATGAATGAATGATGAGGAAGACCACGTCTCTGAAAATGGTACACTGCAGGATGCAGAATATGTATGATAACCACAATAAAAAGAGAATAAAACATCATATCTATAAATTTGGAGCCTAAAACTAACAGATAATGAATTGTCTAGGATCAAACGACAGAATATATAAGATGCGAACTGACATTCGCATACCGATGTTCATAGCAGCATTATTCACAAATGCTAAAATATGGAACCAGCCCAAGTGTCCATCAACTGATGACTGGATAAATAAAATGTGGTATACACATACGATGGAATACTATTCAGCTATAAGAAGAAATGAAATCCGGATGCATATGACAACATGGATGAACCTAGGGGGTATTATGTTAAATGAAATAAGCCAGACACAAAAGGACAAATATTGTATGCTGTCACTAATATGAACTAAATACGAACAGTAAACTTGCAGAGGTAAACTCTAGAGTATAGGTTAGTAGGAGATAGAATGTTGGTTGAGAATGGGATCTGATGCTTAATGTATGTCAAATTTTTAATAAGGTTTATTGTAAAAGTCTGGGAATGAATAGAGTTGATGATAACATTATAGTGATTATAACTGACACTGCTGATTTGTAAATGTGATTGTGGCTGAAAAGGGTAGTCTGTGGATGCAAGTGTCAATTGAAAGGAAGCTACAGAATAATCTATGGACTAACAGTGATTTCAGTGGTTGATGAAGAATACAGTTAATAGTATAAATATAAGAATGTCCTTCTTTTACAAAGTGTTAAGAATAGGGTGATACACAGGAAAATTACAACTAATGCAATTTACATACAATAGTAAGCAGTAACATTGTAATGTATTTTTGCAGAAACTGCAAAAGAGGATATTATATCAATTCTAAGCGAAAACAATGGGGGGTGTATAGGAGTATGGGATTTTTTCCTTGTGGAGTAATGACAACATTCTAAAATTGACTGAGGTTATGAGAGCACACCACTGTGATGAAAATGAGAGCCACTGAGTGTACATGTTGAATGGAAGTGTATCTCACAGGGAATCCAGTGGTGAATGATAGGCTGTGATTAACAGAACAAGTATGAGAACATTCTCTCATGAGCGATAACAAAAATATAATAACAATAGAGGGTGTTAATCATCATGTGGGTTGGAGGAAAAATACACCAAATGAAAGATATGGGGTATAGTTAGTAATAATATTTTAATGATGCTTTTTCATAGTTTGTAACAAATGTTTCACAACAATGCAAGTTGTTGGTGGTGGGATGATGTATGGGAGCTCTGTATGATGATATGCATGTTTGTTTTGTAAGTTGACAACTTTTACTATATGCTTATTGTTCATATATGTTCTTGGATGAATGATATACACTTCAATAAAATATTATTTTAAAAAAGAACAAGCTAAGAAAAAAATAGATGGGCAAGATAAGATTTAGAGTTAACTATATGAGCAATTACAAAATTTAAATCTACCTTCAAGACAATGAAGGAGCAGGTTTGAAATAATATAAATTCTAATCAATTATGCAGCTTACAAAATAAAAAGGATTTCACAGAATTACAGAAAAAAAATTATGATGAAAATCAATATATATAGAGAGAACAGAGAATGAAGAAACAACACAAAATTTGTCAGTGTCCCTGAAGGTAGAAAAAGACAATCATTAGAAAAGAATAATCAAAACTATAATTAAAGAAAGATTTTTCAAAAAAATATCTAAGTATGCAGAACAAAAGGACTCACCAAGTTCCAAACAAAATAAATGAAATAAATGCAAGAATAAAAGAGAATCTCTTTCAAAAGCCAGTTAAGGAAAACAGATTACTTATGAAGGAAGTAAAATCAGACTAGTACCAAACTTTTCTTGGTTAACAGTAAATGTGAAAAAACAAGAGATATATCCACAAAGATGTGAAGAGAAAAAGTTATGACTTCAGAATTTTATACCCAGCCAAATTATCTCTCATGTGTGACAGCAAGAGAAAGGCATTTGCAAATATGAAGATATTTAGTCCACTTATATATCTACCTTCATTGGAAAAATTACCTGAGAATTATATAAGCCAATTTTGAGAAAAATCCTCAGAATAACAGGATATTTATATGGTATACCACATTTTTTCCCATATTTTAAGTAACACATTTTGGATCTTATGTTTGTATGATACAATAACTTAAATGACTGTATCGCCTTGCCTAACAATTAAGTAAACACACTTTTTTTTCCTTTACAAAAATAAAGCAGCACAGTGTACTAGCATCCTTCATAAATGACAAATAAATTAAGCAATGATTTTCTGTATCTTTGAGTAAAAGTTTGAATTGTTTCATTATTTTTATTTATTAATTTGAAAGACTAATAGGCCTTTCAATGACAGATACCATATGCCCTCAAATTCAAATTCATAACATCTATCCATAAAGTCCATGGCTACTAGCTTGCTAAGTGTCTTTAAAAATCAGTGACTATGATATTATATCAACTATGTCAAGTAGGCACAGGAAAAGCACTATAAGAAAACATGATTTTTTTCTAGTAATTTTACTTTTTATACATTTCTGCACTTTTTATTTTTATATTAACCACATATACCATAAATGAGAAAATATTCATCTCTATATACAATTTGACAAATAAAAAAGAATCACAATCATAGTTTTAAAAAATAATAGCACAGAAAAATACTGTTATAAAGTAGTAGTAGATAAAGGAAAACATGATGAAATCTTAAATCAAGTGTGTATATATATATATATATATATATTTTTTAAATAGTCAATCAGCACTGTTTGTTGTAGAAAAAAACTAATGACCAATAACAGAAGATTAAAGATATTCTACTTTATATCCTTAAAATGGAATACTATGGAGCTGCTAAAGTCATAAACAAATCTTCAGGAAATAACAGGAAAAATTTCTAAGACCTATTATTATGTGAAGATAGCAAGGTGCAGGGCAGCTCTCATTCGTACAATAAAGGAATGTGTCTTTGTCAATTATACCTACATGCTTGCACACAAACATGTATAGGTATATATAAAGAGATATAAATATATACTGTTTCTATAATGATAACAAGAAAATTGTAATAGTGGTTCATAAGGTATAGGGGATATATCTGGGGGATCAGGGGTAGGAGAAAAAGTTATCCATTGCTGTATATTCTTTATATTGCTTGTCATTAGTTTTTTTTAATCATGTGCATATACTCTTCATTAAAAATTTTTCAATATAAATATATAGCATTTGATTTTATGAGAAACATATCATTAATTCCCCACTCTTTGTAGGTCAAATGTAGACCTATGAAAGTATACAATTTCCTTTCTATATTGATATAAGCAAAACACCTATTGAGCTGCCTTGATTATTATTCCTAGAGTTTCCATGAGTTTTGAAATGCAATTAGTACTACACACCTTCAGACTATCAGCAAACATTTATAAAAGACAATCAGGAAAGTGTAGAAAGGCAAAACATTAATGAAATGTGATTTACAATCAGATTTGCACTATGTTTTTCCTTCTCTCATTATACATTACTTAAAAGTGTTATTATTTTAACAGTCCTTTTTCTATTATTTTAGCCCACAATTTCTATTCCTTAATTTATTCTGGAAAGATTACATTGACTTATTTTTCTGAAAAAAAATCTTCATTTTCCTGACTTTTTTCCAAAGTCTGAATTTTTAAAATAAGAATATCATAGATTGGGATTGACAGCATTACAGTTTTCTAAAATATAACATATCCTATAACGTTCCCAGAAAACAACTCAGAGTCTGCAGGAGTTTAGAAGAACTGAGAATATTTGACACCATAATATACTCAGAGCTAGGCAATGGATTAAAACACTCTTATTTTTAGAAATATAGTTTCACGTGGTTTGTTTCTCCATGCTCTATTCATAAGCAGGTATTCAGTCTTCTAGCTTCTACAAGAGCATAATTTTTACCATGTTTCTAATAGGATATTTACTCTCAATTTTTGAAGTGTGACAAGAATTAGATTTTATTAAGTCTGAAAATTGAAACAGAAATTATTGAAGCCAATGGTTCTTTAAATGCTTTTATGGATTGTGGACTCCTTTCAAAATTTGCTGAATACTGTGGACCTTTTCTTCAGAAAGCATGATTACAAACCTTTGAAACTTATCCAAATACCTTCCAGAAGTTCATATAAAGCATTATTTAAACCTTTATTGAAAAATGATGGAAAGACTTCTGGGCACAATATAAAAGTAGGGAGGTCCAGGAATCAGTCCTTCCACCAAAACAACTACTAAACAGGTAAGAACTGAGCCTGAATCAACTATTTGAAACTGTAAAGGCAAGAAGTACACTGTACATCTAGGAAAGAATGGGAAGAAGAGTCTGATAAATTATGGTAAAGAAATGTAAATTGTTCTCTCAGCATAAGGTAGCTACTGGCACCTATGCCCTACTCTCACAGCAGACCACCATGGAGTCCAGTCACTGACTAATTGCTGGTTACAGAAAGGGACATAAAAATGCTCTTCCCGAAGAACAGGGAAGGGTATGGCTGATCACTGATTATGGCATTTGATTAGCAAATTTGAATCATTAGATCTTGGCTGTGAGGGAAACTATTGTTTCAATCCACCCCAGACAAAGATGGTGGCAGCCGTGGCTTCAACTTCACCCTGGACAAAAGCAGTGGCAGCCATTGTTTCAACCCTTCACAGAACGGGTGAAGGCGGTGGAGATTTAAAGATGCAGTGTTTCCTCGTGGCTTCAGGGGACAGTTAGCTAAAGGTCTGCCTTCAAAGGTCACTTTGGATCCAGTCTGTACCCTTTTCATGAGTCCCTGGTCCTGTCTGGGTTGGGAAAGACCAACTTGGGAAAATCTTCCCTGGGGTGACCCTTCTCCCATAAGTTTTCCTCCAGGCTTCAAATATGAGAGAGAGAGAGAGAGAGAGAGAGAGAGAGAGAGAGAGAAATTTGGCTCCTGAGAAACAGAGAGGACAACCAAACTCCTGTAAACAGGGGAACTCCAAAACAACTATCAAGCAAAAGCCAAAGACCAGACATAGGTTCAGAGAGATGGAAAACCCTGCACACTGCATTTGCCTTGGGCAGGCCTTCCCGATAGAAGGGCTGAAGCTCAATAGAATCTCTGTATTATCACCAGCTAGTTGCAAAACCAAGAAACAGACATCCTTAGGATTATATCCCAGAGTTAACATTTTAAAACCTTAAAATGTACAATGTGCCAAAAGAGTAAAAGACAAACAAACAGGATAAAAATACAGAAAACACCAACAAAGGAGATAAGAATGTGGAAATATCAACTGTAACCTTTAAAAAATGATATTAAAAATGCTTAACGGGATGGAGAAAAGTACAGAGAAAGAACTAAATGATATCAGGAAAACAATAAATGAACAATATGAGAATCTAAGTAAAGAGATCAAAATTTTAAAAAAGGAATCAAACAGAGCTATTGGACTTGAAGACCAAATAATTGAAATGAGAAATGCCCAAGATGGTTTCAAAAGTCCCAGAAGAAGAAAGAGAGAAAGGGCAGAAGGAAGAGTCAAAGAAATAATGACAAAGAACTTTCCTAACATAGCAAAAGAAGTGAATATGCATGCCCAAAAATCTCAGAGAACTCCAAACATAAAGAAAAAACATACCCTGTCATATATGGATTACACTATCAAATGCAAAGCACAAGAAGAGAGTTCTGAAAGCTGCAAAAGAAAAGCAATGCATTACATAAAGGGAGTCTTAATTAAGTTGAGGGCTGATTTCTCTTCAGAAACCAAGGAGACAAGAAGGCAATGGGTTGAAATACTTAAAGTACTAAAAGAAAACAATGGCCAGTCAAAAATTTTATATCTGGTGAGACTCTCAAAATGAAGGAGAGATTAAGACATTCTCAGATAAACAAAAGCTAAGGGAGTTCATCACTGCCAGATCTGCCCTTCAAGCAAAGCTAGAGGGAGTTCTTCAGACTGAAATGCAAGGACACTAAACAGTGGTGCAAAGCATCATAAAAAAAATAAAGACCTGCTGTAAAGATAACTGTATGGGTAACTATACATGCCAGTATTATTATATTGCATCATTTGATATGTAACTCCGCTTCTTACTTCCTTCAGGTACTAAAATCCAAATGTATAAAGGGTAATGATGAATGTAAGCTTTTGGACATACAAAGTACCAAGATATAAATGGTAACAAGTACAAAAAATGGTGGGGAGACAGAGGAGTATAGGGAAGTATATGTGCATGGTATTGAAGCTAAGTTGGTATCAAACCAAATATAGTTGTTATATATTTAAAATGTTACATTTTAACCCCATGGTAACGACAAGGAAAGCAGATAAAAAATATATCCAGATAGAAATGAGAAGGTAGTCAATATAGTACAAAACATGAAGGCAAACAAATGTATAAGCACTCTTTATCAGAATTGAGCAACAAAAAATGTGTAAGACTTATAGAAGCTAAATAGAAAAATGGCGGAAGAAAAGTCCAGTATTATCAGTAGTGTCTTTAAATGTAAATGGATTCAACTCTACAGTCAAAAGACAGAGACTGACAAAATGAACAAAAAAGCATGACCCAACTATATGATATCTGCAAAAGACTCACCTTAAAGTCAAAAATACAAGTCGGTAGAGATGTATGTAGGATGGAAAAATATACCACGCAAGTAGTAACCAAAGGAGAGCAGGGGTAGCTATATTACTATTGGATAAAATAGACTTTAAGTGAAAAACAGTTACAATGGACAAAGATGGTCATTACATCTTTGATAAAGGGGATAATTCAACAGGAAGATTTAACAATTTCAAGTATATTGCACCTAACATCAGAAGCTCCAAAATATATGAAGCAAATACTGACAGAATTGAAGGGAGAAATTGAGGTTCTACATTAATAGTAGGAGACTTTAACATATTATCTCAATAATGAATAGAACATCTAGTCAGAAGATCAGTAAAGGAAGTACAGGACTTGAATGATACACTAAACCAACTACACCTAACAGATATATGTAGAACACTGCACCCAATGGAGACAGAATACACATTCTTCTCAAATGCACAAGGATCATTCTCAAGGATAGACCAAATGTCTCAATAAATTCAAAAATATAGAAATTATACAATGTATATTCTATGACCACAACAAAATGAAGCTAGAAATCAATAAGAGAGGGAGAAATGGAAAATTCACAAATATGTGGAAATTAAACAACATACTCATAAACAAACAATGGATAAAAGAGGAAATTAGAAGCAAAATTAGGAAATATCTTGAGGTGAATGAATTGAAAATAGAACATATCAAAACTTACAGAGGCATAAGTTGTGAGGGCAGTGCTGAGAGGGAAAGTCATAGTTATAAATACTCACATTAAAAAAGAAGGAAGACTTCATTTCAGACACATAGCCACAGAACTGGAAGAACTAGAAAAGGAAGAGCAAACTAAACCCAAAACAAGCAGAAGGAAGGAAATAATAAAGATTAGAATGGAGATAAGTGAAACAGAAAACAACAGAGAGAATCAACAAAACCAAAAACTGGTTCTCTGAAAAGAACAACTAAATTCTCGGCTCCTACTACACAGCCAGGAAGTGAGAAAGGGCAAGAAAGCCCTAAATTAAAGAGAGAAACTGCACCCAGAATAAGTACACCTAGTAAGCCAGATGACAAGACACCAACAACAACAAAAATAATAATCCACACCAAGAAAGAGGAAAATATTGTCAAAGGAACAAGATAAGCCTCTAGATGACATAGAGTTGAGACAACTAATCATAGATGTTCAAACAAATCTCCTTAGTAAACCCAAAGAGATGGTTAAAAAGACAAGGATATTAAGAAGACATTGGATGAGCACAAAGAAGAATTTGAAAGCATAAACAGAAAAACAGCAGATCATATGAGAAATGATGGGAACAACAAATGAAATTAAAAATACATTGTAGGCATAAAACAGTAGATTTGAGGAGGCAGGAGAAAGGATTGGTGAGCTTGAAGACATGGCCTCTGAAAGCAAACTTACAAAAGAACTAATAAAGAAAAGAATGGGAAAAATTGAACAGGGTCTCAGGGAACTAAATGAAGACAAGAGATGTGCAAACATACATGTCATGCGTGTCCCAGAAGGAGAAAAGAAGGGAAAAGGGGCAGAAGGAATATTTGAAGAAATAATGGTAGAAAATTTCCCAAACCTTTTGAAGGATATAGATATCTACGTCCCAAAAAGCATAACATACTCCCATCTGAATAAATCTGAACAGACCTACTCCAAGACACATACTGATCAGAATATCAAATGCCAAAGACAAAGAGAGAATTCTGAGAGCAGCAAGAGAAAAGCAATGTACCACATACAAGGGATATCCAATAAGATTAACTGCAGATTTCTCATCAGAAACCATGGAGGCAAGAAGGCAGTGGTATGATATATTTAGATACTGCAAGAGAAAAATTGCCAGCCAAGAATTTTGTATCTGGCAAGATTGTCTTTCAAAAATTACATCAAGTTTAGAATGTTCACAGATAAACAGAAACTGAGAAAGTTTGTAACTAAGAGACCGGCTTTACAGGAAATACAAAAGGGAGTGCTACAGCCTGAAAAGAAATGACAGAAGAGAGAGGCTTGGGAGAGATTCTAGAAATGAAGAAGAGTAGTGAAAATAAAATATGACAGATAAATCCCAAAGGTCAAAATGGGTGAAGTAAGAACTGATTGTACAGTAATAACATTGAATGTTAATGGGTTAAACTCCCCAATCAAAAGACACAGAATGGTAGAATGGATAAGAAAGTTCAAGCTGTCTATATGCTGTCTACAAGGCATTCACCTTTGACACAAGGATACCACTAGATTGAAAGTGAAACTCCGGAAAGATATTCCACACATGCAATAACTAAAAAAAAAAAAAAAAAAAAAAAAAAAAAAAATCTAGAGTAGCTATACTTATATCAGATGAAATAGACTTTAAAAGCAAAACTGTTATTAGAGACAAACCAATTATTAGTAAAGAGATTAAATCAGTAATCAAAAACCTCCCAACAAAGAAAAACCCTAGTGAATTACCCCTTTTATTAACATATAATCTATTTACTAACCAGGACACCCCAAATTACATGAGGCAAACACAGGAAAAACTGAAGGGAGAAATAGATGCCTCTATAATAATAGTCAAAGACTTCAATAAATCACTCTCAGCATTGTATAGAATATCTGGACAGAGGATCAATAAAGCCACAAAGCAATGGGAGTGGATGTGGCTCAAGACATTGAGTGCCTGCTTCCCACATGGGAGGTCCTGAGTTTAGTTCCTGGTGCCTCCTAACAAAAACAAAACAAAACAAACAAACAAACAAACAAACAAAAAACCAACAGGGAAGCAGATGTGGCTCAAGAGATTAGGCTACCGCCTACAATATTGGAGGTCCCAGGTTTGTTTCCCGGGGCCTCCTTGTAAAAACGAACTGGCCTGCGTTGGAAGCTGGCCCATGTGGAGAGCTGGCCCATGCAGAGAGCTGGCGCAACAGAAAGAGAGAGGGGAGACAATGAGAGACACGATATACCGGGGAGTTGAGGTTGCTCAAGTGATTGGGTTCCTGTCTCCCACATCGGAGGTCCTGGGGTCAGTTCCCAGTGCCTCCTAAAGAGAAGACAAGAAGAGAAGACAAGCAGACACAGAAAGCAGAGAATGGACACAGAGAGCAGACAGCAAGTGCAAAAAAGCAATGGGGGAGGGGGGGTGGATAAATAAATAAAATGGATCTTAAAAAAAAAAAAACAACAAGCAAGACAAATAAAGAAACCAATTCAGGGGAGCCAGTGTGGCTCAGGGGTTGAGTGCTAGCTTCCCACATACAAGGTCCTGGGTTCAATCCCCGGTCTCCAGTAAAAAAAAAGAAAGAGCTTGAATAATATGATAAATGGACTAAACCTAATAGACATATACAGAATATTTTACCCCAAAAACAGCCGGATATACATTCTTCTCAAGTGCTCATGGATCTTTCTCCAGGATAGACCATACGTTGGGTCAAAAAGCAGATCTCAATAAATTCAACAAGATCAAAATCACTATGTCAGATCATAATGTAATAAAGTTGGAAATCAACAATAGATGGAAAAGGGAAAATTCACAAACATATGGAGATTAAACAACACACTCTTAAATAATCAGTGGGTCAAAGAAGAAATTATGAGAGAAATCAATAAATATCTCAAGATGAATGAAAACAAGAATACAATATACCAGAACCTATGAGATGCAGCTAAGGCAGTGCTGAGGGGGAAATTTATAGCCCTCAACACTTTAAAAAAGAAGAAAGAGCTAAAATCAATGACCTAACTACACAGCTGGAAGAACTAGAGAAAGAATAGCAAACTATTCCCAAAGTAAGTAGAAGGAAGGAAATAAAAAATCTCAGCGCAAAAATAAATGAAATTGAGCATAAAAAATAGAATTAACAAAACTAAAATTTGGTTCTTTCAGAAGATTAACAAAACCAACAAACCCTTAGCTAGATTGACAAAGAAAAAAAGGGGAAAGATGCAAATAAATAAAATAAAATATGAAAATAGGACATTACTACTGATCCCACAGAAATAAGAGATCATAAGAGGATACTATGAACAACTGTGTGCCAAAATACTAGACAATGTAGGTGAAAAGAAAAAATTCCTAGGAACATACAAACAACCTACAATGACCCCAGAAGAAATAGAAGACCTCAACAAACCAATCACAAATAAAGAGATTGAAAGTCTTCAAACAACTCCCCAAAATGAAAAGCCCAGAACCAGATGGTTTCACAGGTGGGTTATACCAAGCATTCAAAGAAGATTTAATATCAATCTAACTAAAACTCTCCCAAAAAACTGAACAGGAAGAAACGAACGCTACCAAACTCATTCTATGAAGCCAATATCACCCTAATACCAAAGCCAGATAAAGATATTACAAAAAAAGAAAATTACAGACCCATTTCTTTAATGAATATGGATGCAAAAATCCTCAATAAAATACTTGCTAATCAAATACAACAACATATTGAAAGAATTATTCATCATGATCAAGTGAGTTTTATCCTAGGTATGCAAGTGTGGTTCAAAACAAGAAAATCAATCAGCGTAATACACCACAGTAATAAATCAAAGAAGAAAATTCACATGATCCTATCAATAAGGTATTTGACGAAATACAGCCTTTCTTGATAAAAATACAACAAAAGTTCAGAATTGAAGGAAACATTTTCAACACGTGTGGGCCATACATGAAAAACCCACAGCTAACACTGTACTCAATGGTGAAAGACTGAAAGCTTCCCATTGAGATCAGGAACAAGACAAGGATGCCCACTGTCACCATTGTTGTTCAATATAATGCTAGAGATTTTAGCTAAAGCAATCAGGCAATAAAAATAAATAAAAGGCATCCAAATTGGAAAGGAAGAAGTGAAATTTTTGCTATTCACAGATGATGTGATTCCAGAAGTAGAAAGCCCCCAAAAATCTACAAAAAAGCTTCTAGAGCTAATAAACTGTACAAGATTAATATGCAAAAATCAGTAGCATTGCTATACACTAGTAATGCGCAAACAGAGGAGGAAGACAGGGAAAAAAATCCATTTACAATAGCGACTAAAACAATCAAATATTTAGGAATAAACTTAACCAAGGACATAAAGCACTTGTATTCATAAAACCATAATGAGTTGCTAAAAGAAATTAAAAAATACCTGAATGGATGGAAGTACATTCTGTGCTCATGGATGGAAGACTAACTATCATTAAGATGTCAATTCTACCCAAATTGATATACAGATTCAATGCAATCCCAATGAAAATCCCACCAGCATTTTTTAAAGAAATGGAAAACACAATTATGAAATTTATTTGGAAGGGTAAGGGGCTCCAAATAGCCAGAAATATCTTAAAAAGGAAGAGCAAAGTTGGAGGATTCTCACTTCCTGATTTTAAAGCATATTACCTAGCTGCAGTGTTAAAACAGTATGGTACTGGCATAAGACAGACACATAGACCAATGGAACCAAATTAATGGTTCAGAAACAGACCCTCACATCTATGGCCAAGTGATTTTTGACAAGGCTGTCAAACCCACCCAGCTCGGGCAGAATGGTCCATTCAACAAATGGTGCTGGGAGAAGCAGACACCCACATCCAAAAGAAAGAAAGAAGACCTTTATCTCACACCTTATACAAAAATTAACTCAAAATGAATCAAAGGCCTAAATATAAAAGCTAGAACCATCAAGCTCCTAGAAGAAAATACAGGGAAACATCTTCAAGACTTGGTAGGTGGTGGATTCTTAAACCTTTCGTCAAATGCACGAGCAATGAACGAAAACATGGATAAATGAGACCTCCTCAAACTTAAACACTTCTGTGTTTCAAAGGACTTTGTCAAAAGGTGAAAAATCAGCCTACTCAATGTGAGAAAATATTTGGAAACCACTTATCCAATAAAGATTTGATTTCCATTCTATATACAGAGATCATACAACTCAACAAAAGAGCAAGCAATACAATTTAAAAAATGGGCAAAAGACTAAATAGACATTTCTTCAAAGATGAAATACAAATGGCCAAAAAACACTTGAAAAAATGCTCAATATCACTAGTTATCAGGGAAATGCAAATCAAAACGACAGTGGGATAGCACTTCACACTGCATAGAATGGCCATTATTGAAAAAAAGAAAAACAGAAAACAATAAGTGCTGGAGAAGATGTGGTGAAATAGGAGCACTCCTTCACTATGGTGGGAATGTAAAATGATGCAGCCTCTGTGGAAGACAGTTTGGCAGTTCCTTGGGAAACTAAACATATAACTGCCATATGATCCAGCAATCCCTCTATTAGGAATATATCCAGGAAAACTGAAAACTGTGACGTGAACAGACAGCACACTGATGTTCATAGCAGCATTACTCACAATTGCCAAAAGATGGAAACAATCCAAGTGTCCATCAACTGATGAGTGGATAACAAAACATGGTACATACATATGATTTAATACTATCCTGCTGTAAGAAGAAGGGTAGTGGGAATGTGGAGAAACATGGGAAAAATAAAATTAATGTAACCTATGGGCTATAGTTACCAGCAATATTATAATATTCTTGTATCAATGCCAAAGATGTACTTTTTTAATAGTAGGGGGGTATGGAAAAAATATGCCAAATGTATGCTAGGGACCATAGTTAGTGGTAATAGTCTGATGACATTACCTCATAATCTGTAACAAATGTTCCACGATGGTGTGGTGTGTTGGTGGAGGTGTGTTGTATGGAAATTCCACACATATGAATGATTGTTTTGTAAGTTCACAACTTCTCTAATAAAAATATATTTAAAAACATATAACCTACACAATGGGAGAAAATATTTGGAAACCATATATTCAATAAAGGATTAATATCCAGTACATATAAAGAATCTTTCCACTTATCAACCAAAAGACAAAAAAAAATGGGCGAAAGGTTTGTTGTTTTTTTTTAATTTTTTTTTATTTGTAAAATGATATATAAATACATATGCATATATGTGCATTTGTTTACATAAATGTTATTATATATATATATATACATTTTATAAAGGTGCCTAGATTACCCAAATATTACTCAGAAACTACAGGGATTCCCATGCTCCCCACCACCCACACCCCCAAAAACACCCCACACATCCAT